>JAKMXA010000244.1:0-87346 GCA_025328625.1 Colletotrichum sp. SAR11_240
GGGGGGGGGGGGGGGGGGGGTGGTGGGGGGTTGGCGGTCAGGGGGTTGTTTGGGGGGGGGGTGTTGGGGGGGGGGGTGTTGGGGCGGTGGGGGTGGGCTGGATGGAGGCGCCGGAGGGGGAGGTGAGATGAGATAGCTTTCAAGAGATGGAGTAGGGATTGAGTATGAAAGTGAATGGTATGTTTTACGCTGGGAGCATCTCTGTTCTCTATCAAAAAAACAAGTGAAATCATGCAGCCGACTCGCGCCCGGCGCATACCTGAATGCCTGCCCGAGGTTACTGTAGCATAAGCCGCCTCTCACGAGATTGACTTGTAAAATGGAAAACGTTGATTAAATGGTATCTTTACGCTTATCGGGGTATCTTGTTGGGTTTTCTCTCCAAAATAACAGAAATGATGCAATCGACCAGAATAATCAGTTGGTGATCCGTCTCTCGTCCGGTTCTCCTCGAATGCCCCCGTCCGTCCGTAACGCCATGCTAAATCCGCTGTTTCCCCATACTCGTACACACATATTTCGCAAAGAAAGAGGATGCTCGCTCAGACCTGCACCATGGCAGCCTGATCTTCGAGCCGCGTCCTGTCGTTGCTGAATTCGAACCATGCGCGGAAGAGCAGGCCGTACTCCGATAACCTGCCACTCGTCAGTCTCCTCATCTCAAAACCCAAACAAACACAAGAACTTACATGATGAGCCCCAGCAGAAACGCCAGCGCCGCTTCGTACCGCATGTACGGATACGCATAGAAGGCGTTGCTCTTCTTGGACTCGATCTGGATGACCAGCAGGATCCAGCAGATGGTCGCGCCGAGCGAGAAGCACAGCTCCATGCCGAAGTGGACGTGCTTCGGGATGCCGCCGCGCTGGTGCTCGGCGCGCTTGCGGAAGATGACGGTCGTGAAGGACCAGAGCATCATCAGCACGGACTGCGGCGCGCCGGTCAGCTTTTCTGGACTTTCTTCGCAACACACGAGACACGGAGGACAGAATGCGGGAGAACAACATACCAACGGCACAGATAACCACATGGCATAAAAGATGGGATCGCTCGGGCTCGTGTCGTCGTTGAGGTACTTGCCCCGCCGCGAGACGTAGATGTTGATGTTGAGGAAGACGACGACCAGCGGCACGACGATGGCGAGCTGGCGCAGGACGTAGTACATGTAGGTGCACCGCCGGCGCTTGCGGTTGAAGCGGTCGGACTCGGGGGACGGCGGCGCATAGCAGCTGGAGGGGCGCTGGCCGTACCAGTAGCGCTGCTGCGAGCTGTGCGTCGACGAGGCCGTGTCGGGCGGGTGGCAGGCGGCCGGGGAGGAGTAGTAGATCTGGCCGCCGGGCGGGTGGTGGTAGCCGGCCTCGGAGTACGGCGGGGCGGAGTAGCCGGGCTGGCTGTAGGCGCTGGCGTGGAGGGACATTTTTCGTGGTTTTGGGGGTTTGATCTCTAAGGATTCTTTCTGTGTCTTCTCTGGTGATTATGTTCCTCCGTGCAAATTCAATGGGCGTTGGTGTTGATGTTCGTCGATGTCGTCTGTAAAACCATATGCTGTGGTGAGGATGATGCCGGGGGTGGCTTCGGTGATGCTGCGAATGAGATGGGGGCTTCAAGATGAATCCCACATGACGTCGGGCCTTTGCGTTGCGATGGATCGGGATGTCGGGAGAGAGATGGAATGTGGCACTCGTCGACCTTTTGAATTATCCGAAATTGAAAATCCCAAGAAAAAAAGCCCAGAGACGCCGAGCAAAAAAGCTCTGATCACGCCCGAACCATTTCTCTACCAAGAGAAAACCAAGAAACCGGAGCCGTCCAAAAGCAAAGGCGAAGGACAGTCAGTACTACAAATAAAAAAACACAGCAGCAGCAAGAGCCAAGTCGCTGGGCGGAAATTTTTAGCAGCGCCGCGGGTCTCGCTGCGGTTTCCCGCCAAGTCGCGCTATCAGGTCACTGACTCCGAAAGGGGCCACTGAGGGCCGCCTTGGCTTTTCTGGTACCTAGGGGGAGGGGAGGGGAGATGGGGCGAGGAGGGTTTTACGTATTTTCATTTGGGGGGGATGTGCTTTTGCTTGGCGCTGTGCTGGGCCTCTCTGTTCAGTGCGTGTGCTACAGACGAAAGTGTGAGAGAGGCATGTAAGCCAAGACCGAGGAAAGGTTTATCTTCCCTTGGGGCATCCTGTGCTGGGCTGGGCATTATTGTTGTAAGGTATGTACCACACTGAACCACTCACTTGTCCTTTACCTGGCACAAGACAGCCGAGCCTTAGCATGAAGCGCACAAGAAATAGGCCTCTCTTGGGAGGTGTTGCAGCCAAGGCCAGGCCAGGCCGCCGACAAGGGGAGGACAGACACGCCAGCGCAGCCCCCATAGGCACTCTACCTACCTGCTGTTGCGCAATCACGACACCCGCCGCCGAGAGGGAACGGTGAGGACGGCGACATGCGGGCTGCCTGGGCTTTTTCTTGGGGGCGTGTTACAGCTGTTTCTGGGCCTGCGCGTGTACCTAAATGCGGTGCCGTTTCGGCGGCATCTGCGCCAGGGACGAGACTGCGGTGGAATTCTGGGGGTCTTGGACAGAGGCATTGGCATTGGCATCTGTAATGTGTGGTGTCTGGCGCTGCTCGGCATACCTCAGCTTCCCACCCGATGATGTGACGTATCGTTAGCTAGTCTGCTCTTTAAACTTCTTGGGTGATGGGAAAAGGAAATTGGCCATCTTGGTTATCGCCTGGCCAAGAGTCGGGATGCGCATTCACGGTGGTGGTGGTAGTGTGTCTTGTAGTGCAAACGGCGCCGTGGTGTCTGGGCAGCGAGTGACTTTCTCCCTTCAACCCGATCATGATGATGGGTGACCATCTGCTTCGCTGCAAGAAGCCAACTGCAACCGTCCGCTGTCTACCACGATGCAGGCGGTGGGAAAGTACCGAGACACGCCCCTGTTTGCGGCAACGTTGCGAAAGGGTGCACCTCTCACAGAGCGTTCGAGACTGGCTGTGCCGCGGCAGACTCATCTCGCTCCAGATCAAGATCCCGCTGTATTCGTAGGTACTGCAACCCTGAACGAGCCGTCGCAGTTGCAGCGCCCGTTGCTCGAAGAAGCAAGACGAGGCCGTCAACATCAACCATCAGAGCTGACTCTGCGCCAAGACACAACACTGCCGTGTGTACACCTTCAGGGTCCATCGCAATCATGCTCCTCAGGTGTGCTCTGCTCTCTGACACACTGACGCTCCCCCAAGACCCAAGACCCCGAGATCAGCGCAAATAATCTTGGCGCGCCAAGCGCTGCCGGCGAGGACCACAGACGGCCGTGACTGATTGACAGGCGCCCATGGCCAGCCTATTCCCCATGACGAATTTCATCGAGATTTCGGTGACAATTTGTTCATTTTTTTCATGTCGACTTCATGCCTGCCTGGGCGCCAGGGCAATAGAGAGTCATTGTCTGAGGTTTAACATCTGCAGAAAATTCCCTTGGACTCTGTTGGGAGGTCTGGCATTGCGAAGCGCGGTTGTTCTGGGCAAAGATTGGCGCCGAGGAAAAATCTCGCTAATTTGCTCTTGGGCTTTCTTGGGGGGGTTTGCGTGTGCTGCGCACCCCGTCGCGATGTGTTACGACACGTTCCCTCAGGACATCTCAGGAGAAAGACTTCGGTACCAGGCGGTGACACTTTTCTGTCCTCTGGGCTGGACTGCGCTTTCCGCCTCGCTGCCGTCAAGCGAAGATGCGAGTCTCGTCGGTCGCAGGTACACGCGTTACGCCCTATGCCAAGACCATTGGCAAACAAACGCCAACGCCAGCGGACAAGACACACAAAAAAGGGAGCCAAGACTTTTCGTCTCACGCCGACGCATGACTGTTCTCTTCTTCCTCCCTTCTGCGAAAAGTCGGGCCTGGCGATGACCCGGCTCGGCCACGGTGGCGGTCTTGGCGTTGGGGTTTGGTCAAACCTTTGTGCGTGCATCTCGTTGGAATTCCTTGGCGCTGCGCAGAGGAGACGAAATGGTAAGAAAAAAAAGATGTGACGAGCCGCTTCGGAGATTTCCGTACCTGGCGGCTGGATCCCACGGGGCGCCAATCTGTGTCATTTGTCGACTTTTTGAGAAAAAAACAGATGGAGGTGCCGGCCGCGTTGCCGCGATGCACTTCTTGGCATCCAGTGAGAGCGATGATGGTTATGTGTGGCACGGACTGTGAAGCTTGGAGTATTGTTATTTTGAGTTTGCGAGCAAGTGCCGTTGTTCCGGCTTCGACGGCGACTTTTGGGGCGGCTAGCGCCGGAGGGTGGGCGGGTTTGCCAAGCCTTGGGGGATTCGGTTGACTCGCGAGGGGACTACACGTGATGGTGGGGTTGATCATTTCTTGGAAGACGTGGACGGGCTTGCGTTCGAGGATGGTAATTGCCTTGATGGGAGAGATCTCTTTGGGGATATTGTGGCGAGTGAATTTGCGCTGGCGTAATTGGCCACGGAGGCTCCGAAGACTTTCCACCATTCGTGTTGCCGGGTTGAGATGAGGGCGAAGTCTTCTCAATCCGGCAGCTTTCTTCAACGTCTCGAGATGAGCAAGTTCTTTGAATATAGTTCTCGACGCTCATATTGCTTGCATGTGCAGAATATCATCTTCTACCCCTTGAGCCTAGCCACAGCCAAATTGTGAGTGTTTAAGCCGCTAATTGTGCAGAGTTTTAGATTGACTGATTGTGACGGCGATAAGAGGACCTTCATGAATGTGCACCCTGCAAATCAAAGATGCTATTTGCTACACTTTTGCAGGGACGTTTTCCGAGAACCACAGAACTTCTCAAGGTTCGTCTGCTCCGGTCCAGACCTGAAAAAGGACCGGCGCTGATCGCTCTGAGCTCACGTGTAGCGGTGGACCTCTAGCAAGCGGGTCCGCGATAAATTAATCGCCGGTCCACATCGAAAGCCGTCCGGATCATGTCCATCTCTCGGCCGATAGATCGGAGACCCTCTCCGGCCCCCCACCCGGCAGAGGTTCAAGCCGTCAATAAGGGATTCTGGCGTGGCGGATGAAGCACCTGAATGTCGCCATTCGTAATACCACGGTCAGACACAGAGCTGTTCTAGCTTTGGAATTTATACGCGGACTAAGAATCACTGCGGATGAATTTTTGGCCGGAGCTTACACCATCGACAGACAAACATGCGCGAGATTCCTCACAGCATCGTGCCCCGAGACCTTGGTGGGGTCCGCAACGGCAAATCGGAACTAAAGGTCCCCACACCGCCCGGGAGCTAAGCCGGACTCGGCCGGCCGAAGCTGACATAAGCCGGCCGTTACAGCTTGCAACGAGCCGAGCCAACCAGAGCTCGCGAAGACGGCGAGGCTTGCGAAACCCCTCAGCGAGCGACGTCGTGTCAAACGCGTTTTCTTCGCCACCACGGCAGCCATCGCGTCGGGCTTACGTCTTATTTCAATTGTACTTATAATCAGTAAATCTGCCATTGAGGGGCGACTGTTGGGTTCACGAACCAGAAACAGCGTGGAACGGCACTCACCATGGAGAAGAAGCAAGCATACGTGAGCGTGCAGCCGGCCCGGCGACACAACCGATCAGCCATCGGAAAGTGGCTGATAGCCGGCGGCGCCATCGCATTGCTGGGAGCCGCGAGTTGGTACCTCCACAAGCAGGATCTCAAGTCTTGGAGGCACCCCGAGCACCATCATGACTTCGCCTCAGTCGTCCATCTCAGAGGGTCTCCATATGGCCGGTTCCCCTTGCCCGACGACCCGTTCAGGTTCATCCCTTGCACCAATACATCCCTCCCGCCTCCCCTCAACGACCCGCATCCCGAGGATACGTGGGAGGCGCTCTTCGACCCTCGCCCATCTCACTGGAGCTGGGGCAACAAGACCACATCCGCCGAGGAATTCCGCAATCCCTACGCAGGCCGCGGCATCTACCTCTGCGGATACCTCGATGTCCCCCTCGACTACACCAATGACTCCGACACGCGCATCGTCCGGCTGGCCGTGACAAAGTACCAAGTCTCCGGCCTCGCCCGCATCAGAGAACCCCTCGACGCAGACAAAAACCCCGTCCCGGGCACCAAGAGCAAACGCACCATCGTAATCGAGCCCGGCGGCCCCGGCGGCAGCGGCACGTCCTACGCCTGGTCGGCCGCCGAACGCGTCTCCAAGCGCCTCAGCAACGGCACCTTCGACGTGCTCGGCTGGGACCCCCGCGGCGTCAACGCCTCGCACCCCTCCATCTCCTGCTTCCCCTACGACGTCGACCGCGACCACTGGTCCCTCCTCACCGGCCAGTACCTCGAGGTCTCCAACCCCACGCGCCAGCTCAACCTCGCCGACGCCATGAACAACGCCACCATGAAGGCCTGCTTCCAGAAGCACGGCGACGTCCCCCGCTTCCTCAGCACCACCTCCGTCGCCCGCGACATGGAGCAGATCCGCAAGGCCCTCGGCGAGCGCGAGCTCACCGGCTACCTCGTCAGCTACGGCACCGGCATCGGCCAGACCTACGCCAACATCTTCCCCCACAGCGTCGGCCGCATCATCCTCGACGGCACCGAGTACGTCCGCGACCACCGCCTGCTCGGCGGCTTCGGCTGGACCGCCCTCGACAACGCCACCAACGCCTGGCACGACGGCTTCCTCGGCGAGTGCCTCAACGCCGGGCCCAACCACTGCGCGCTCGCCCGCGAGATCGACGGCTACCCCGTCGCCCTCGACGAGCTCGAGTCGCGCATGCTCGCGCTCATCAACTCGCTCATCGACAGGCCCGCCATGGGCTACACCAACACCAGCGGGCCCTCGCTCGTCACCTACTCCGGCCTCGTCGGCGCCATCTACCGCTCCCTCTACAACGCGCAGGGCTGGCCCGCGCTCGCGCGGATGCTCGCCGAGCTCGAGCAGGGCAACGCCGCCCTCGCCGCGCGTGCCCTCGAGCGCTCGGCGTGGGAGTACGACCCGACGCTGCCCACGACGCACCCGCAGCCCGCGTCGTCCGACGAGCTCGGCACGCTGGTAATCTGCGCCGACTCGTGGGACGCGCCGCAGCCCGCCGACGGGCTCGACTGGTGGGCGTCGCTGTGGGCCAACATGACGGCCAAGTCGTGGGTCTCGGGCAACTCGCGCTTCTTCAACGTGTTTCCGTGCCGGCATTTTGGCACGTACTGGCCCGAGCCCGCGGGCGTGTACCGCGGCGACCTGAACCACACGCTGCGCCACCCGGTGCTGCTGATCGCGGAGACGTACGACCCGGCGACGCCGCTGCGTAATGGGCGGAGGTTGCTGAAGGAGATGGGGCGCAATGCGAGGCTGGTGGCGCACCATGGGTACGGGCACTCGTCGAGGGACACGTCGAAGTGCACGGAGGCGATTGCAAGGCGGTATATTATGACGGGGGAGGTGCCGGAGGAGGCGGAGACTGCGTGCTATGCGGATGAGAAGCCGTATCTTTATGGGGTGAAGCATAAGACTGATGTGGTGGAGGGCGGGGGTGATCCGGTGGAGGTGTGGCTTAAAACTCTTGAGTGAGTGGTTGTCATGCGAATGACAATGAAATATTCCACGTCAAATATGTTCTATCTCTCTTATTGAAATGAAAATAGTACTAGTTGATGAAATTTGACCAGATTTGAGGTGAAAGTTCTCACCACTTGTCCAATGTTGACTGACATTGAGTTGATTCACACAATGTCTTTCGCAAGAGGACCTCGGAATTGAAGAAAATGAAAAACCCGATGAAGCCAGTGCCATAAAAGTAGCCATAGAAGCAATAACGCCACATAAGTTAGCAAGCTTCTCACACAAATCGTAGTTTAAATCACACAAGTTAGTTGCAAGCTTGTCTACATGATTGTGAGACTTCAAATTCGTACTATTGAGTCGGGTTTACAGTCTCAGATTCGGCTCCCAGACTCGAATCATACTCACCTGGAATTTGCACGCTATCACAAATACAAGCTTCTGTGAACGAGCAGTCAAGCCTACTTACTCTCACTTACAATCGGATTGCGGAAACGCGCTGTGACCTGCTGTCCATGACGGTTGATGAAGCTGGTCAGAGCTATGTCGAACAGGACGGTTTGCTGTGAGCTTGTTGTTCATTCCACCTTGTGGAAATTATTGGTTCCCGCCGGCTGTATTTAATCTTCATAGTGTGAAATGAAGAATCTATGAGACTATGACCGATGCAGCATTCAACCGCAAAGTTTGTAGGCGCCTGAGCTTGCGGTGGATTGATTGCCTTCCTAGTTTGTTGAGACCAGTGCAATCTTGTGGGCCGTCTCTATGACCTTTCACCACCGCGATATTCAAGTTGATTCACATTGCTTCAATAATTATCAATCTCAAAAAGGACTTAACTCACTTCAACGCTAGTTTCCTGCAGGAATTGCAAGACATGTGTGTTTGTATTTCGTCTGTCAAAAAAGTCCCTTCAAAGATTGACCAAGTCCTTCCGTGGATGCGTCAGTGGACACCTTGCGGCTCAGACATCCAACGCACCTGCAACTCACTCCATTTGCTCACAATAACTTTAATCTAACAACACTTCATTGCTTAGCCAATGCCCAGCCAAGCCGGTTCGGAGCCCACGGACTACCGAGCAAGTCCTCCCGCCGGATGCCATCTCCACTTTTCACCCGTCGTTAGTGAGGATGGAAAAACCGGCCCGCTTGGCAGGGAATCTCGCGTCTCGGCTTTCGGACTCGACGATGGAAGACGCCTTCATCACTGTCGAGCGGTACTTCAATTTTTCGGGTCACGTGCGGCTCCGCCAAGGCACGGAGGGAAACGGAGAATATGCCAACTTGTGAACTCCGTCCCTAGGCGCAAGGACCCATGTCAACAGAGCCAAAATTTCATGCCAGTTGTTTTCTTCGTTAATGACATCCTTTGTGACCAGAAAATCATCAAAAAGTCGCCTCCGACGTCAGATCCCACGATGGCTTCAATCTTCACCCGGGCAAGGCTACTTGCCTTCTCCAAGTTCGCCGCCGCCACAGCCGTTGTAGTCCCGACGGGTTTCCACCTGTGGACCCGCCAATGCTGCCTCGACGAGTCGTTCTCGCCGGCGACGGACAGCCTGTTCCAGCACCCGTTCCTGAAGAAGGTGAATCCGGACAACAATGGCGGGTTTCATGACTGCTTCGTCCGCGAGGTGGCTTTTGAGAATGTTCGTCCTGGGTTGCTGGAGGACGCGTTGGGCGGGGGGTCGAAGCTGGTGGAGACGTACGCAGCGGGTGTCTGGGGGCGGTACGGTGAGTTAGAGAATGACGGAAATTGACAAGATGTAATGCTAAGTTGATGTAGCTTTTACTGTACAGCGGAAACTGATGGAAAGGGCGAGGAAGAATGAGTCCAATGCGGGTGACATTTGGGAGAAGGAGGGATTGCTGAAGAGCACTTACCCAATCGGTACGTCTTATTCTTCAGCCTCATATACGACCTGCTGACGATGATAGGTACGATAATGGCGGATGACTTCATCGTCATCGACAAGTCGCCCAATACCCTCATGTTCCGTGGCGGTGTGTCGCCCCGGGAGGAGGGCCCGCGGGAGATGGACACGTTCATCACGCTCGTCACAGAACTTGATCCTCAAAAGCGGGTCGTCAGGTTCAAGATCAAGTCGATGATGATTGACCGAGTAAGCAATGGCAAGGGAGCCCTGATGGGGGTTGTCGTCGCTTTGCATCAGCAGTATGCGAAGCTGTTGTTGACGGCGGGCGTGGACCACTGTGTTGCGTGATACCCGGGGATGATGTTGGACCATCTCCTCTCTTCAGATTATGTGCTGGAAATTGTACTATTAGTGTAAGATATTAGATTAGACCTAGAAGAATGTCATTCATCGCTGTAGAATTTCCACGTCCCAGCGTTACAAAGCTTATGGCGGCGGAAACGAGCCTCACTGGACATCGGCAATGAACTTGGGAACCACAAACTCCGCGGGACCACCTGTAAACGCCTCCGTCCCCAGCTGGAACACTGCAAACTGTCAGCTCTCCCGTGAAACTCACTCAAAGTGCACTGCTTACCGAGCATGTATTGGTTATGAGCCGGGAATCGATGCTCCGCCACCAGATAATCAAAGAACCGCTTCACATCCGCGCGGAAGCTCTGAATCGGCCCATCCACCGGCAAAAAGCTAAACACCTTCATCTTCCCACCATGGTTATACCCAAAGTGCACCTCCCATCGATGACCCTCAATCTCCACCTGCGCAATCGGCGCCTTGGACTCGCTGAGGGGCCACACGCCGCCCAGCCTCGCCAGCCTACACCACCATCCCGTCAGCTGCGTCCCTCCGAAGCACATTCACCACTTACCATATCATTACCTCGTACTCTCCGCTACTATTCGCATGCTCCACATCCGCATCCGTAAAAATGTCAAACGCGACGTTGGCGTGGACGTCCCACGTGCTATACCGCCACTCCACCTCCGTCGGGAGCGCGGCAACCTCGCTCACCAGCCGGCGCCGGAACTGCCGCGCGCCGTAGACGTACGACTTGACGCTGTTCTCGCCGCCGCGCCACTCCCAGTCCGTGGACCACGCGATTCCCACGGATCCCGTGGGGCTGCTTGGCGCCGTGGGGCCGTCGTAGTGCGTGCGCTGCGAGCCCGAGGTCGCGGCGGTGCTGCCCCATGTGTTGTTGTTCAGCTCGTACCCGTTGGCGGCGTGGTAGCCCCATTTCTTCTCGAGGGTGACGATGTGCGTTGGGGTGTCGGGCATGTTTGGAGGCGGGTGAGGGTGGTGAGATGTGTGTTTTTGGTTGGTGGTGTGAGGATGAGAAGAGAGAGAGAGCTGGTGGGGTGAGGGGAAGGTGGACGATGACGGGCGTGGATACAAGGGGCTGCTATCGTAGGCTGCAATCCTGATTTGGAGCGGATGTGTAGGATTGGGAAGTCGTCAAGCTTATCAGGAGGTCTGGATCAGCAGGAGACTCCACTGAGATGCGTTAGCTTCAGTTGGAAGCCAAGAACTCTCTCGGCTCTTCGGCCGATTAGCTCATACAAAACTCATTAGCATAGCAATAGATATAATACTGCTCAAAGAAGTTTAAAACCCCTATTAAAATGTTCTTTGGGTACTAAAGTATTATAAGTTATACATAAAGGCAATAGTCGACTAACTTACTTTGGCATTAGGTATTCATAATGAAGTATTTACATCATAGAACAAAATGCTATAGGATAACGCGTCTCAGCGAATTCTTCTTAGATCGGGAATATCTGCTTGCGGGAAACACCCGGTTTGTAGAGAATCGTAATTTGGTGACGACTGGCCCATTTGGATGTTGTCTGGCGGAAGCAGGATATGCAGGGATTCGTACGATCCCAGTGAACTTGTCGCTACCTAAGCCTTTAGGCCGTGCTGTGGTCAATTGCCTTTCCATGCCCGTAGTTCATGTAGTTCATGGCAAGTGAGTGCAAACCGCTACACGCACATATTAGAAGCATCCCGTTGTCGCCGTTGAATCTGTTCGCCTCGAGCACTGCCACTAATAGCAACTGATTCCAAAATCACCGTCCCTGCACGTGCCACCACGTACACTCTGACCTCCAGCCTGTTGTGCGCAAGCAACAGTCAGTCATGGACTTTCCCACGTGGTCCAGCCAGTTTCATGCGTACCTCGTCCTCTCATGTTACGATGCAAGTAACCCCCACGCTATTGTTCCCATACCGGCCAATGCCTGAATGCCGCCCTGAGACCGGCGGAAATACCACGCGACTGCGTGCGGCATGGGCGGCGAGATGAGGCTGCCGGTGGGATTAATTAAAACCTGGCAGATGACGTGTAATATGGAGCTCAGCGGAGAAGGATATTTTGCGCAGTATGCGATGCGCTGTGGGATGCGCTGAAATTGTTTCTCCAACACCCCATATGAGTTATAAAGATCGTAACTGCATAACACGACAGCCTCAAGCATACCCAAAGAATCGCAGAAACTCATACGTAGGAATGAATCGTCGGCGCAATTGTTAGCGGCCATGTCATAGGGATAGAATGACATAGCCTGAATCTTTTGATGTATCCTGAGATTAGCGCGAGAAGGAAACAACTTTTACAACAGCTTGGCCGTCCATGCAGCAGTTGATATATTTGGCAGAAGTTTCCTATATGCCTCGCTAGACAGTCGGCTTAAAGTGGCAAATCTTGAGAGTGAAGAGGCACAAGGTCTGAAGATAGCTGGCAAAGGTACTGGAGGGCAAGAGGCTAAACTATCAAGTTTAGGCCTCATCTTTTTGTGGACGTCTGAATCTATGAGCGCGACCGCCTGGTGATCAGAGACATACTGCGGGTCTTAAGAACTTGAAAATAGACAGGCTGGGAACGTCTTAGACTTACCTCAGGTCAAAGGCGGCACAGACAAATCAGTTTACGTGAGCTCGAAAGGGATACTAGAGAGCAAACCCGGTCGCCCGACATGTTGCAAATCGAAGGCTGCCAGCTCTTTCACCGCTCGCGTATATCATGGAGACGCGTTTGAGTTATTGCCATTGCCGCTTAGAAATTACCAGGAAGCTACATCGTCAGACAGGATGCTCGGTAGATTGCCGGTGATAAGACCGCCGATCATCCTACATGCGGCCGGGTCAGCCATAACGGAAGACTCTTAGGCCCGACCGAAGCGGACCATCGCGGACATGTCGCTGGCTATCATCCGATTGTATCAAATGACGCATCTGGTTTCGGTGTGACTACTGGTTCTTATCACAAACTTCGACCGAGTCGACGATTTCTCACTATGCAGAAAAGCCCGCAAAGTACTAGTCGGATTTTCCCATGAAGCCGACAGGATGTCGAGCGGCATTATCTTGGTGACACCGCCGAGTCAGTGTTGTTGCAGGGAACAGATGGAACAAGATTCCATTCTTGCCTTGTGAATCGGTCAAACTTTCGCACGGAGCCTTCCGGTCTATATAAGTTCTACTACGCGATGTAAGGAAATGCTGATCGGGGGATGCAATGATCTCAAACTCTTTATGTTCATCTCAGCTCTTCTTTCCTACACCACTCATCGACACAAACCGCGGACGACATGTACAAGTCAAGCGCGAATAATGTCTTCACCATGAGTGTGGTTGCCGTGGGAGTAGGCCCAGTGGGGTTGTCTATCGCCGTCCGTCTCGCTCACGCCGGTATAAAGGTTCATGTCATTGAGAAGAATGACGTCGTGGACAGCTCGCCCCGAGCAGCGGGCTACTTTGGAGAGGCACTGATAGCGCTCCAAAGGATTAACATCTTGGAGAGGACCAAAGCTATTGAGTTCTCGGCCGACGGTATGTGCTGAAGACAGCCGATCATTGCGGGCGAAGTAGGCTCTATGGCCATGGGCCGCATTCTCGCTCGATTCGATTTTCCGAAGGAGGGAATATCTGCTGCCACGGGCCACATTAGCTCCCTGTACCTGCTGCAGTCCCGATTGACTCAGCTTCTGCTCAAAGAAGCCATCTTGACGGGATTAGCTGAAATTCACATCACCTCGGTCTTGACAAACATCCTTCAGGACGACGAATCAGTGACGGCCATTTTTTCCCGTAGCAATACCAACAGCGAAAAGGCCCTGCAGACTGTGTTTCTCGTGGGCTCCGACAGAGGCAGATTGACCACCCGGCGCATTCTCGACATTCCTTTCAAAGGTCACAGGTGGCCAGAGCGACTGATTGCAATCGACTGCCTCTTCCAGATGCCGCCCGGAGCAGACAACAACACAACATCTTTCATAGTACATCCCACTCACTTCGGCCTCATCACAACAGTTGACCCGGTAGTAACAGGCAAAAAAAACAACAGAATTATTATAGCACTTGGCCCAGCAGGTCCACGACCCGACGCCGAGCTGGCCACAGACATGATCGCAAAAACTCTTTTGGACAAAATGCTGCCTGAAAAGCGACCCCTGGACATCCGCGTCCTCAGAGTTGCTCCATCTAGAACTCATCAGCTGTGCGCGGCGAGTTTTTAAGCGTGGAAGATGCGTGCTTGCCGGAGATACTGCTCGTGTAAATAACGTGGATCTCGCCAGTCTCTTTGAGTGCAAACTCTGCTGATCTAGCGATTTCAGCATTTGGGGGCCGTGGGCCCTTATAACGAGCTCTAAGCTCAATTAAATGTACGCATCAGCGCAAAAGACGTTGACAAAGTCGAGCGCACATGGATGATTCGAATGTCGTCATTAGATATATGATACATGGAAATGTAATACAAATATGGAAAAACATCCGGCAGACTTTTGCACTTACAGCAACAAAACGTGTGTGGCAATTGGCTGCTCTCTAGCTTACAGTGCCGACGTGTCTTCCAACATTGTTCAAGTAGTCACTCCAATATGCCATTATTTGGCTCGGTTCTCATTCGCCTGATATTTGAGGTACTTTGGCATTTCTCGCGGTTTGGGTGGGCTCTGATGCATGGCATGAATCTCAGTCTCGAATGTTGTCGACCAAGAGTCCGCCATTGTGGGGTTCCAACCCAGCTTTCTTGCCAGAAAAGCCTTGCAGCGTGCACTAATGATCGTCAGTTGATTGGATTGTGATGGCATGAGCTTTTTGTAGCTTATTTCGCTGCAAACGAAAGTTTGGCCCGCTCCAGCACACCCATGGCCAGTTGATCCGCGTCCTCTTGAAGAGAGACATGACTCACATGGCGTGATTTGATGGATCCCAAATCTAAAAACACCTCCGCAAGCCGCTCAGCAAACTCTAGATGAGTGCGTTGTCCATACTCACGAAAGTCGATGCCCCGCCTATCTGATGGTACAGGTTCCTGGTCGATATCCTATGCAACAACAGCACGAAAAGATTCGCAAGATGTTGAATAGGAACGTGATCTCATACTTTTTGACCTTCTGCGGCGACGACAACCTGACTTCGCGCCAGAGCAGCTTCAATCATTGCAGGAAGTTGAATAGAGTAGCGGTTGAATGAACCAAGACCGCATATTTCACCCCACTCTACCACAGCAATATCTGTCGTTCGCTGAGGATCCATCCCAAGATTAGCGATACTTCTCATAGGAATAGACGTCTTCCTCATCCGAAAGTGTACGCGATTTAGTGTACCTATGGGAATGCGGCCAGTCGCTGATATTGGAAGTGACAAGTATGTGCAAGTAGTGCGCCGCACCCCAGGTGCAATGACCTTTGGCTGGCTGAATCTCCAACAAACACTGTAGGCAAATTCGGATCCTAGTAACATATGCCATTTTCTTTCGGTCTCGGCGCAAATGGGCGCTGGTGCGGTGCATGACGTGGTAATCTCGCGACAGAAACGCTATGGTGGATGTACTCTCTCTATGGATGTTAAAGTTTGCACTGTTCCAAGATATTATCTGAGAAGCGATTTGTTGTACGCTGGAAGGTTCACTAGCTCAATCATGTTATTAGAAGTTCAATCTTGGGTTTGGGACGCATATTCATGCCCCACCGCTGCTTGTAATTAGTTGGGTTGTGTAGAATTACTTAGCCTGTGTAGACTCTTAAACTTGAGAGGGTCTGAAACGCATGATGCAGATTTATCTTCGCCGTGCCCCTGGTGAGATTTGAAGGATTCTGGTAGCTTTTCAAATAGGGTCTAATGCCGTTTTGCAATTGCAGTTAGAAAGTCCCATTTTGTGTCCGGTTTCTGATTCTTGTTTGTTTATCAACAGAGGGCGTGAGAAGTGGCACATGCTCGGCATAGGCTGCCTCCCGCCTTGCCAGCCTAACGTCTACGAACACAGTTGGGAGAGAAGATTTGAAGAGTAAATATTTTTTACGTGCCGCTACGACGCGATTTGGAAATGAGGAGTCGAAAGGTACTCATGAATCGCCCTTGCAGACTGGAGTAGGCGACTGTATCACTGTCTCGGAAGATTTTGGCCGTGAACTCGCAGGCGTACCAAATGGGACAAAACTGGTCTGCCTTGGCAGCCAGCTTCAGCGCTGAATGGCTTGGAGCTGGATCAGAGGCGACGGGGGCGATTGAACTTGATGGAGCTTCGATTGGCGGCTGTGGCGCAGGCACCGGGTGGGACCAATCGGAAGTCGGTTTCAGACAAACACCGTACTAGACTTTCTGCGGCTACAGTGGGGGGATGTGCTGTAGGGCTGCAGGGATGCAGGGTCCAAGGTGGAAACATCTCCGATTACGGCGTGCGGGGTGCGTGGGGGTCTCTGGCGCTATAGTTGGCCTCAACGCCGCTAATCTTTTGTTAGACGATGCCCGGGCCCGAATTCCACAGGCAGAAATACCAGACTACGCAGGAAATGGATGTCCATGTCTAACACGCTTCCAGGCTACATCACCAATCTCCACAACGTCTTCGCCAAGGTGACCTTAAGTGGGCCCTGGAGGCCGCATCCACCGGCAAGGCATGCGACCCTGACCAGGTTGCTGTCGACGTCTTCAAGAAGTGTCCAGGCGTCGTTCACACTCACTTGACGCGTATCATGAATGTGTGTCTCCGGCTGGAATACCACCCAGATGAATTCAAGCGGTCGATAACTGTCGTGCTAGGGAAGCCCGACAGGACGGACTTTTCTCTTCCTAAGAGTTGGCGTCCTGTGGCGTTGCTTTCGTGCCTTGGGAAGCTTCTGGAAAGGGTTGTTGCGAAGCGGATTCAGGAGCTTGCTGTGAAGCACAGACTGATTCCCCGGATGCAATTTGGGTTTCCGGGACGCTGCACCACCAAGTGTATTGAATCTCTTTTGTCACCGGTCTACAGAGGCTTTTGCGTCAAGACCAGGAACAAGAAGAAGTGGAGGTCGACACTACTCAGTCTCGACATATCAGGCGCCTACGACCACGTCAATCGTCCCGAACTCCTTCGGATCCTGGTACGTAAGGGCATGCCCGATTGGATCGTCAATTTCATTTGGTCTTTCCTTTCTGACAGGAGGACAATGCTTCAGTTTCCCGGCTATGTCTCAGAGGAGTTCTTCGTTAACACTGGCATTCCTCAAGGCAGCCCCCTCTCTCCCATCCTCTTCGTCTTCTTCTGCGCCCCGATGCTAGAGAAGTTCGAGCGGCTCCATCCCGATCTCAACATCTTCGCCTTTTCCTACGTCGACGACTCTTATATACCTGTCACATCCAGGACATTTAAGGAGAACTGCGAAATTCTCGAGATGTATCACGAGCAGGTTATGGAGTGGGCAACTCCCAATGGCATTCGGTTCGATCCTGAGAAGTATAAGGTGATGCACTTCACTCGCAACGAGAAATGCGACTTGTGCCCTAAGATTTCTGGTCTGACTGTCAAACACGTCGTCAACAACTCAGTCGACCCCGAGGCCCCCAAGTACCTTCGAATTCTTGGCGTCATGGTGGATCCGGCGTTGAAGTGGGATGCCCACATTGCCAATGTAAGTGACCCATCGCTACTCAATCGTTTCAATTGTCAGAGACTAACTGCTTGGCCTTGCAGCTCGAGTCCAAAGTGAAGAAGAAGTTGGGATTTCTGAAGCGGATCTCTAGCTCCGTCATGGGTCCTAACCTCATCGATATGCGGAGGCTGTACATCACGAGCGTGCGACCCATCATCACCTACGCCTGTGCTTGCTGGTTCGTTCTCGCCGACGGCAAGGGCCAGCAATTCCGAATCACGAAGAAGCTCATCGCTCGCTTGGATCGGCTTCAGCGCGAATGTCTCGTGGAAATCTCTGGTGCCTACAGCCAAACGCCAGTCATGGTTCTGCAGAAGGAACTCAACATCGAGCCGATAGAAGTCGCGCTCCAACGGATCGCCACGGCCCATCGAGTCCGCAACACCAACACTCTGGAGGGGGAGAGGATGCTGAAGGCTGCGCGCCGTCCCTTTCACTGCATGCGGTCCTTTGCGTGCTTTGATCTACATCCATATTGGATGGCATATCAACAGGCTGGGCTCGTTCGTGATGAGATTGTGCAACACTACGGGCTGGAACGTTCCGTTCGTCTGGGGCGAAACGTCGCAGGATGGTTCAATCAGTACCTTCGCCAACAGGGTCTTCTCAGGAGCGCCTATCTCTGGGCAGAGTTCGCTGAAGAGCATGCTCTCAAAGCGCCTCGAACATGCGGTTACGAGGCGGTGACTTACATGGGAGAATGGTGCACCAACATTATGAGCATTCACATGGGCAAGACCAGAGCTCAGTCAACCATCCTCATCCACATGAGGACTGGCCACAATGGCCTCAACGCGAATCTGTTCTCCATTAACGTAAGTGAGCCCCCAAATTCCCGTCCCCCCGGCCACATTGCTAATCGTCTTCTTGCAGAGAGCTGATACCAGCATGTGTCCCTGTGGCGAGGGCGAGCACACGGTGGAGCATCTCTTGTTCGACTGTGTGAGTCTGGCACGGCAGAGGAGGGAGTTGTTGCCCGCGGATTACGGCAAATGCGACGATGACCTGCGGCGGTTGAAGCTGAGGTATTTGCTGACACAGTGCGCGGGCCCGGTTTCGGCATGGGCGTTGAAGAACTTTGAGCTTGAGCAGTTCTCGTGGACGAAGGAACATCTTCCGGTCAGGACCAGGGCTTTTCCGTTCTCGTCTGGTACGAGGCATCGTCGTGTATGATATTTCTTTTCGGATAGGACAATGGATACCATGTTTCCCTGTAACCCTCCCCCCACCCTGGGGTGTGAGTGGCCTGTTATTTGTTTGAATTTATTGTATTGGTAAGTTTCTACGCCAGTTGACGATGCGCTTGCTGATGATTTAGGTCTTGGTACACTGCTTTATCCCTCAACTCTGTGAGTACGCGTCTCTCTTTTCTGTTTGTTGCATATTATTTTCCTTCCTTGCGCCGCTTCCTTTCCGGGTTTCGCCCGCCGTTTCGCCCGCTGTCTTCCGCCTTCGCCCGCCATGTTTGTCGACCATCTTCGACTACCACCTTCCGCCATCTTTGTCGACCGCTCAATCACCATCCTCATCCGATACCTTCCGCCATCCTTGTCGACCACCACCTTCACCCTCGTCTGCCATCTTCAGCAACCATCTTTGTCGAACCTCATCCGCCGTCTCCATTCAACACATTCTTCCGCCACCTTCTACGACCTGTGTCAACCGCCACCGTCACCACCACCACCACCTTCGTCTGCCATCTCCATCAACCGGCCTCATTCGACACCTTTGTCGACCGTTCGGGCACGCCGTCTTCGTCGCTCATCTTCTACCGTCACCTCCGACCGCTGTCGTACACTACCTTTGGCATTCCTTTTTCATCTGCACATGCACTCATGTTTCCTCTTCATCTTTCAATCTCGTATGAATGCCTCGTCGCTAACTTCTCGTGAGCATAGTCATCCTGCCCTTCCTACGCGATCTGAACTGTCGACAAGGCCCGCAGCAAGCTGGCCTTGTACTCGGCGAGTGCTGGGTGAGTACAACTTGTTGACCATCACAAAACGCCTGTGGGCATTTGCTAACATTGTACAGTTGTTGAAGCTGCCGGGTGAGGTTGTGATCTCTGCCCCTGAGGCTGGCGCGAAGTAGGCGTTGTTGGTATTGTAGTAGGGGGTCGCCCATGGTATTCTCGTATATCTTGACGCCCAGGTGCTGTAGGCGTACGTTTCCCGATCATCAAGTGCTTGACGTATACGAGAAAATGAAACTAACCATGTACAGCGATCTCTTGGTCGTAGCTCAGCGGCGTTGAGCCTGCGAGGAATCCCTGCAAGTGGTGCAGGCCGTGGTCTTTGATGATGGAGATGTACTCCTCGGGGTGGGCTTCTAAGTGAGCCAAGGGGTTGACGTTGGTAAGTGCTTTTCACCTGAGATCGAGTGGGTTACGTTCTGACATGATGGTGTGCTAGTGTTTGAAGTGGATGAGGAGTTTCTTGGGTATAGGATCCATGTTGCGGAGTGATGATCTGTGTGTTTGATGGATGGAGAGTACTGGCTACTTACCACACTGCTGCGTTCCTTATATAAGGCAAGGTTCCTGTAACCTTGGTGGCCGTGGCTGTCATGGTAAGTCCTAGAATTTGTTGTTGCAATCGAGTGCGATGTTCGCTGACATTCAGTTAGAGGAAAAGTTATTCGTACCTTGTTAACCTCGTCTTCGTCTCTCTAGAGACCTCCGTGTCTTCCAGTACTGAGTATAGTACTCCTGTGTTCACCTGTTGGGTTATATCTCTTAGGGTTGCTTGGTCCTTTACTATATCTGTACCTTGCTGTATATTGTACCTCGGCTATAAATGTGATACTCCACATCAATCTTTTGCGCCGACTCGTTGTTTGTGTGATGTTGAATCGGGAGTACGTTTGGGGGGGGGACATTGATGAGTTGTGTATGGGAATCTGATTGCTGTGGCGTCCGTGTGAATAGTTAGGGCCTCGGCGCCACTGCGAACCCGGCTGGTTTTGCCGTGTCCGATTGGCTGAGCTGAACTCTCTTTGGGCATAAATACCCTGCCATCCCCAACCACCCCTCACCCCACGCCCATCTCTCACAATTGATCAAATCACCGCATTTCGGCTACCAACTTCCAATGGACTCTCGCGTCGACTTCCTGAGCCTCCCTCTGGAGCTGCGACAGATTATCTATCGCGCCTACGTGCTTGTCGATGGCGGCTATATCTGCGACGCTGAGACGTTATTCAAGAGCAAGCTCCGCGGCAACACCAAAGGCAGGCTCACGCAAGCCAACCACGAACCCATTGACATGGCTCTCGTTTTCACCTGTAAGACCGTTGCAACAGAGATGCTTCGCGGAGGGCTAGCTTTGCGGGTCAATACGGTGACTTTCTCGACCTTTTTTTCCCACGAGCTCCGCCTCCGCGCCAGAAAGTTCGTCATGGCCAAGGAGAACGACCTGGATGGGGATAGGATCGACATGATGAGACATATCGGCAGATGCCTTCAGGGTCCAGTGTACGATGCACTCAAAGACGCGTACCCGGTTTTTATGCCTGTTGTCGACCATCTCAAGGACGGGAACCCAAACCCGGACGAAAAGCTTCCGCCCGATGCAAGTTACGGCCAAGCACCTTCGCTGTACTGCGAATTTGTCAGGTTCGCCCTTCAGCTTACAATTCGTCATTACCGCGAGAAGTTCGACGAGGCCATGAAACAGGAATTCCTCGATACGTTCAGGGAAGGACACCCGCATATGCCCGCTTATCACAGCCTTGCTTTCTCCACCATTGAACCCTGGATGATCCCTACGGATGACGACTTTGTAGAAATGACAGGGTACCATGGGTGGCCACTTGAGTCATTGGTCGAACTTGAATCCTGCCTCAATGCGTGTTATTTGCGGGAAGGGGATCGTTCCAAATACAGATGGTCAGCCGCCGTGTCGGCCATACACTTCTTGGAGGCTCTGCCGCCCCGCAATCGCGCGCACTTACGCAACGTCATCCTGGACGAGGACCGAGAAGCTGTGTCGGATCCGGAGGGCCACGGCCGTGGACTCATCCCGTTCTGCCAACAGAACCCTCTGTTGCGGATCGAACGCAGATGCAACTTGTGGGGAAACGTGTTGCGCTCGGATGAGGAATGTAGCGAGCCCGAGATGAGGGTCAATCCCGACCTCAATCCCTACCTCACGCCAACCCCTCGGTTGAAGTCTGACCAGATCACGATCAACGTGGCCAGGTGGATCATGGAGGCGCTGGCCCTCGAGCACCACGGTATGCCAGCCGGCTCCTTCTCGCTGCTGCTGGATGGCGACCCGGCCCCGGGGCTGTGCGAGGAGATGTTTCAGAAAATCGTCCAGCGAGACGTGGCCTGGCAGCTGGCGCGGGACGAGGCTCATCGGCGAGGCCACCTGCCGCCCAAGACATGGATTGAGCGCAACGGGGAAAACCCCTGGCGAAACAAGAATATGCAGAACATCGCCGAGGCCGATCTCGGTTACATTTATGAAGGGTTCCCGCAGGCGATGAGGGACATTGCGGAAGGGAAGTCCATTGTCCGCTGCAACTTCAGCGTGGGCACGCCCTGGGACGTGGAGAGCATCATCAAGGAGCGCCGCGGCCGCAGCGAGGTGGAGTGGAACGAGGACTGGTTCACTCACAGCCCGCGTACCTGGGAGACCGTGCCGCCTCTCCCAAGCTGGGCTGACTGTCTACGGGAGGACGTCTTGCCAGCCGATGCTGATCTTCCTGCAAGTGCAGGTGTCCCGATTTTGGCGGAGTAAGCTTTCTGGGCAATGGATGGGAGAAACTGTCGGGTTGTGAAGCACCGCGAATTCGGCTGTGTTCGTGCCGACAAAGAAAGAGCATACGGCCAATCTTTGGGAATAGGGAGTGAAACAAGAATTGGTTGCAACTTCGTCAGCCAGTCGATCGGACGGTCCGCCTGTCAACTCTTCGCGATTCTGCAAGACGGGTGGATTTCTGGAAACGCAAATCTGGACGACATCATTGCGGGAGAATTTCGCTTGCAATATTCTCAAGTGCTTTTTCCTCTGTCTTTTGATTTTTCTCCCTTTCCTTCTTCTTTCTTTTGTTCTGCTCCAGTTAAAATGTCAACGTCGTAAGTGCCACAGTGTTCGTTAACGCGCAAGATAGCAATACAACGTCATCGCGTCCTTCAACCCATTTGCTTTCGACCTCGAAGAGATTCTTGCTTCTCGCAGTGGGAAACTCGGCAACGCCGATAATGTAAGGATCTCGTCTTGTGTCTTTCCACTGATTTTGCGCGCTAATTAATTCCGTCCAGAACTCCGAGCCTGGAGCGCCTCCCGAAGCCCCAGACGCAGGGAGGGCAACTCCGGGCGCGTCTCCATCTTAGCTACAAGTGTCTTGTTTTTCGGTCCCGAGGAGTGAGTCATGTCACCCTTTGCAAACGTTAACTAGGTCGCAACCCGCAGGTGGATGCGCGGTGAAATGTGGGAGAATCTGATGATGGTGGCCCACCCTTGCGGAATCATTTGCAGTGATGGGGCCCAGAAAGGTCTGCAGGCTTGACGAGGCGGGCTCGTCTGGCCACCCTTTGTGGAGCCAGATTGCGCAGTGTTCTCGCGCTCGATGTGGTGGCGTCCCGAAAACTGGCCGTATTTGCAAAACCATGGCTTTTTCGCCGCTGCAGACGCTGCAGCCACGGCATGTTGGGGTTTGCTTATCTGTTTTTTCTCTGTACATGACGTAGAATAGAGAACATTGTAGCGAAATGTATTCCCTGACGTGTCTTCAAACTGCCATTCTCGCGTGTTAAACAACCCGCTCAGCTATGTTGAATCAAACCATGCCTGTGCCTCCCTAGTGTTATCGCAAGTTTGACGCGTTATAGCTCTAGATTTCATTTATGAGACTGGCTGCCCACACTTTGCATGTAAAAGCAATCGCTCAAGACGCTTCTGACGTTCTCGGCTGAAGACCACGTTACCAAACTGCGGGCTGATTAAAGTTTTCCTGTGTGGATGTAACCTGTCCGGCTTACCTTTCTAGACATTGGCGTTTACGTGGACCCGAAAGTTCTGGTAACCGCTCAAATCAGTCTCCTAGGAGGTGGAAACCAATTTTTACAGCTCTGAGAATGTTTGTCTGTTTGATTTACACGGTGCAAGCGATGCAAACGCACTGCTGGGCTAAAATACATGGCGGCGTCGCTACATTTGAATTACTTTGTACTGTGCGGATGGATGAGCATGAGACAGAGATTGATATCAATGGCGGGGGACAAGAATGTCATAAGACTCTTTCAACAGAACCTCGATTTTCCTTGGTCAATCAACCGCATAACTCATTTCGTGACCAACACAGTCTGAAAGAATGAAGTTTGCTGCCCAATTTGATATTTAGTATTCAGCAAGTTAAGTATTATGGGGGATTTTTAAGGACTTTTTCAAAAGCCCAATCTGCGACAAAATGATATGATGGTCTTCGTCAAGGTAACGATAAGCCTTATCGATGATGAGTAACTAATCAGTCCACCTGGTGTACCTACAAGCGCGTCCGCTGTGCGGTTCATCTAAATATTGCTTTTCTGCTGTATTGGAGTCGCATTGGTATCAAGCCAGCAAAGTCACCCGGTGGGCAAGGGGCAGATACCTTCCAACTGCTGATTCTAACCATAGACGTAGCAGTGTAAAGGCAACATTGTACAACAGCTACCTATTGGTTTTTCTGGACAGATACGTGAAAACGTACACGGCTCGCAGTCACCATTTCCCCCTTCTCTTGTGTCATCCCTGTTGCTGAAAGAAGACCAAAAGAGCGGGCATCTCAATTCCATCGCATATAATCCTTCGAAAGAAAGGTTTCCAACGTTTTCCAACATTGGCTGCAACAGCTCCAATTTGCCCCGTCCAGCTCTCCAATTTGCCCCGTCCAGCTTTTCACGATGCATCATAACATCAGGACCCACAACATGACGAAGGGCAGAATGCTCTCATCAAAAGACCTTTCTTGCAATAAAAAAACGTTCAATCTTCATATTGAGGCCAATCGGGCCCTACGACGCCAGCATCCGTTCTTCGAATTTCCCTCAATAGGTATCACAAGGTACCACACAACAGACGCACAATCTTTCTCCAAGCTTTTGAATCACGAAGCAGATAACGCCGAGCAACACAAAAAATGCCAACTTCAGCAGTCCAGTCCGCCGAGACTACAGCTCATCGCCGCCAGTGAATCTCTCCCTCGCTCTCCGATATGCTCGGCCATCGCCGAGCAAATTGACGCAGCCCGAGACGTGTCACAATTCCCAAGGATGACCGAATCGAGCTGAAGAAGAACACAAAAGAGCATGATATTCCGCATGTCCCCGCCAGTGATGCCATTTTTCCAGGTCACGTCGTCTTCGATCTGCGAACTCGGGCAGGAAAAATCAATCTCGACCCAAACACACAATCTTTCCGAAACCTCCTCGGAGTTTGCAAACCCGGAAGAAGACCAAGCCCATCATCACATCATCCCCCCGCCCCACAAGCCAGGGACAGAAACGTGTCACAGCAGCACATCAACATAACTACCAGCCGTGCACCCAAACCAAGAGCGACCACCTGCTCACCACACGGCTTTCTGGTAAGCTTACATCTACCACACTAAATCCCACGACGTTCAGAGACTTCGTTACCACCAAAGGGGAAGAATACAAATCTGCCCGGACGACACTTTGAATGGACCCGTGACCAGATACAACCCAACGTCCACCACCACCCCAGCGCACCAAATCCCCTCGATCTACCAGCTAGCCGTACTCATTATAGATGCGACCCTTCCAGAAGCAGAGTTCATACTCGATCGATCTTGCAGGACAAGCCAACGTCTGCATCTAGGCATAAAATCATCAGGAATCGGTGCAAGACCAAGTTGACCTAAACTGCAAAACAGCCCAACAACAGCCCTGATCTCTCAAAAGATGTCAAGTCAGCGATTGCGTACGTGCCCCTCTTCATATCCAATGCTATGAAGCCCTAAACAATTCGCGATTTCAAAATTCAAGATTAGAACATCAATAGCTTGAAGAATCGCTGGGGGCGATTATACCTCTTAGTCCCACTCGTCCTGTGTGCCAAAGCATCCCTTCTTTTGGTTGTCTTACCTAAGCAATGTAAGAGCACCCAAAATGCCGCAGTCACAACTCGTTAAATGTGAACTTCTCAAAAAGCATCATTCCAATGTTGCGATCCAACGCAAATGTTGTATTCTCACAAGAATCTATCTTATCCTTCCACAGCCTACCTAGAAAACAAAGACAAACTCCTCATTTTGCAAATCAGTCAGATTCTCAAATGCCCTCGCACCAACATCCCCAGCTGTCGTGCCCTCGTCCCCAGCCGCAGCCATTTCCTGTCCGTCTCCAGTGCCCGTCAACTGCCCCGCGGCCTGCATCCGCTCCGCCTCGGCCGCCGAGAACAGACTCGTGTCGATGATGACGGCGCTCTTGCCCATCGCCACGCGACGCTTGCTGTGCGATTTGTTCAAGAACGCAAGGTACGCGCTGGTGGCGCCGACCATGACGATAATCAGACAGTACAGCGCCAGGTTCGACCTCAGTCCGCGCGCGTACTGCGGCGCCTCGGAGGGCTTGTACAACAAGGGCCCGACGACGTTGCCGACGGACTGGCCGACGAAGAGTGCGGCCGAGGTGCACTTGCGCTTGGTGTCACCGGCGGTGTTGGCGGCGGACCACGAGTAGATGAGGGGCGTGATGCCCGGGTAGACGGAGATGAGGTAGTAACCCGCGAGGCGAGCGGCGCGCTTGCTGGCGGAGTTGGGGAGGACCATGAGCATGACGCAGCCGACAATGGGAGGCACACAGAGGCCGGCGATGACGGGGCCCTTTTTGTGGATCTTTGTGGCGATCCAGGAGCCGCCCACAGTGGAGACTAGCTGGACGGCGCCGAAGGGGATGTTGAAGAGGATGGTCTGGAAGGAGTCGAAGCCAAAGGACTTGACGATGAGGGGGCCGAAGGTGGAGATGCCGCCGGAGGGGATGCTGTGGTTTGTTAGTTGATGAGTGGGCGAAGTGAGGAGACAGTGAGACTAACGAGATGGAAAAGACGAGGGCGAACCAGATCCACGTCTTTGGGTCGCGCAAACTCTCCCAGAGATGGTCCCATCGCCACTCGCGGGACATGACGCCTTGCTGGTTCATGCGCAGGCGCTCGACGGCGATGACCTTGTCATGGTCATTAAGAAACTTTGCCTCGACGGGAGAGTCGGGCATATAGAAGAACATGAGGACGGAGAAGGCGACGGTGATGACGCCGAAGAAGAGGAAGATGATTTGGTACTCCTTGAGCTTGGAGGAGATGTGACCGAGGCCGTAGGTGATGAGACTGCCGAACTGGGGTTGTGTTAGACGGTTGCTGCAGGGGAGGGGAGGATCATACATACCATGTTGGTGAAGCCGTTCATGGCGTACCAGTAGCTGATGCGCAGGGTCTGCTCGCGACGGCGCCACCACATCTGGGTGATGGCGACAAAGGAGGGCGCAACAGAGGCCTCGAACGTGCCGAGGAAGAATCTCGCGGCAAGCAAACCACCAAAGTTGTGCGCAGCGGCCATGCAGGACAGAGTCACACCCCAGAAGGCGACCATGCAGCTGGTGAACTTGCCGATGGGCAGCTTGACGAGAGCCCAGGCAAGAGGGAACTGCATGACGAGCTGGGCGAGATACACAACGGAACCAAGCCAGGAGTACTGGTCGCCAACCAGCCCGGTGTCCTCGATGAGGCCAAAGACGGAGGCGTAGGCGAGGGTGGACTTGTCAATGCCCTGGAGGAAGTAGACGAAGAGCATCAGCGGCAGGATGACCATGTCGATCTTCCTCAGCACGCGCTTGTCGTCGTCGGCGGTGACGACAACGCGGTGCTCCGGCGAGGTGCCGGACTTGCCCAGCAGCTCGGCGGCGGCATCGCGGCGGTGGTTGGCGTTGGGGGGCTGCGCGTGCTCGACCTGGTCGACGGGCGGCTTGTTGGAGTCGTCGGTGGTGGCCATGGTGCCGTCGTCGTCTGTCTGCAGGAGAGGCTCGAGTTCAGGAGCAGGCCGAGCGAGGTGCGAGAAAAAACGTGGGACGGACGGCCGTGATATGGACGTCGACATTCTGGGGGCGGGAAGACGTCGGGCGGTGGCCCCCCTGCCCGTCAACGACTCGGTCGCCGAGGAGCAGGGATGAGCTCAGGGCGACGTCTTGTTTCTGGGCATCGGGACGAGGAAGACGCCCAAGGGGGGAATTTTCCCAGGCTGGAAGAAGAGAACGCACGTCGGCCAACGTCCGCGAGGGAATTGGCAGGGGTGGGCGGTCTCTGATTGGGCTGAGGTGAGGCTCTGTGACGGAAGGGCTCGGGATGTGATGAGCTTGAGTGTCGAGGCCTTGCCGTGTTGGTGCAGAGTGCCGCGTCTTCGTGGGGTCCCCTCGGGGAAGCGAGTCCCGTTTGGAGGCGGGTTGTGGTGTGGGCGGTGAGTGTGCGAATGAGAGCAGGATCCGAGTGCCGGCTGCCGTTCTGGCGGGATGGAGGAGAGACGAGAGACAGACGAGGGATGAGGTGGTTGTCGAATGATGGCGCTGGACGAGAACCGGGGATCGTGGTGGTCACGGGACGAAAGCCGACGTTCGAGGGCTGTGAGTGGTTCATTCCATGTTTTGGGTCGCTGCTCCCCCACCGCAACACGGGGCCCCTTCTCCGCGCGGGGAAATTGAGGGCGACTTTGGGGATGTCGGGGACGCCAGCTGGCCTTTTCATTCGTCCATTGTCGTGGGTGGGGGCCCTTTTGGCATTTTGTGAGGCAGCAGCGCTACGAGATGCCCCTTCCCCAACATTCTGCCCAGCTTTTTGGTGGAAGCGTCGTGAGGAGCAGTGCGGGGGAAGATGTATTAGATAATAAAACAGATTGAATAGCTTCACTGGCTGCTAGAGCAAATAATCAAGTGATTGTTAGTGACGCAAAGAGCCAGAGCTGGGAAACGGTTTCCGACGTGCGCTGCGAACTCCGAGACTAACCTAGGTAATAAACAATTCCAAGCGTCCCCCAACCGAATCAAAGCCTTCACGAGCAAAGTGTCTCCGGTTTGTTCCCGCTCCTGTTCTCGTTAGCCCGCCGCCTTCCCGCCATCCGTCGAGAATGCCGCCCTCGATCGAGCATCTAGCCGACGTGCCGCCCTCATTCAGGAAAGCAGCCGCCGACATGACACTCCAAATCCACAATAATTGCGACGCGCCCCCACCGACGAGTCAGATTCTCGCTCCTGATACGGCCACAGCATGACTCTCCCCCGCACGCATCCCGGCCGTTCCCCTTGGGGACGTGGGGTTCCGCGCGAAAAGTCGGGGGAGCCTTCTCCAATTACACCCCGCAATCCTGACACGACGCTCTTCGGCCTGTCATTCTCACGAATCCAAACACCACGACGGCATCGTGCTCACGATCCGGCAACTCTAACCCTCCTTCGCCATACTGCCTGATGTCGTCTCGGTCTCCATCCGAGCCAGCGTCACAGAATGTCGGCCGACAGTCCCCGAGACCGGCCCAGACGCGTCGCCATTGCCGTCCCCCCAACGACCCCTCAATCGTCACGTAACTGTCTTCAATTCGCCAATGCGCGTGCAGCACCCCACTACCCCTCCCCCTCCTCGACAATAAAAGCATCACGCACCAAGACATTGACGTCTGTCTTTGAGCTTGCAGCCTCTTGACCCAAACCACACACTCCAAAATGCTCCTCCAAAACGAGAGAACACCGGTAAAGTACGCGCCGCAAGAGGCCGCACAGGGCGCCGCCCTCGCCCCGGCCTCGCTGCAGCTGCAGTCCTCCGACGCCGAGATCGAGCCCTTCACCTTCACATTCGAGGTCGTCCGCCCGAATGTCTTCCGCACCACCTACTCCTCCGCCTCGCGCCCGATCCCCCCCTTCGCCAGCGCCCAGCGCCCGAGCCCAGACTCGTGCCCGAAGGACGTCGCCTCAACATCGGACAAGACCTCCCGCTCCTTCACCACCTCCGCCGCAAAGGCCTCCATCGAGTGGTCCAACGCGCCCATCCTGTCCATCGACCTCAAGGATGCCACCACCAAAAAACCCCTCCACCAGGACCTCCCCTTCCGCTCCTACTCCGCCGATGGCGCCGGCGTCGCCCACTACTCCGTCTACAAGAAGGGCACCCTCCACGTCGGCCTCGGCGAGAAGGCCGCCCCCATGGACCTCTCCGGCCGCGGCTTCACCATCTCCGCCTCCGACACCTTCGGCTACGACGCCTACCGCACCGATCCGCTCTACAAGCACATCCCCCTCCTCATCAACGTCACCCAAGACGCCGGCGCCGTCGGCATCTTCTCCACCGCCCACTCCCGCTCCACATGGTCCATCGGCTCCGAGCTCGACGGCATGTGGGGCGCCTACAAGGTCCACCGCCAGGCCCACGGCGGCCTCGAGGAGTACATCATCGTCGGCCAGACCGTCGCCGACGTCGTCCGCTCCTACGCCGAGCTCGTCGGCTTCCCCCTGCGCGTGCCCCGCTACATGATGGGCTACATCGGCGGCGGCATGAAGTACAGCATGGAGGACACCCCCCGCGCCCACGACTGCATCATGGGCTTCATCGCAAACTGCGAGAAGCACGACATCCCCTGCACCGCCTTCCAGATGAGCTCCGGCTACACCGTCGCCGAGGTCGAGCCCAAGACCCGCAACGTCTTCACCTGGAACTACCACCGCTTCCCCGACCCGCGCGCCTTCACCAAGGAGGCCCACGCCCACGGCGTCCGCCTGCTCGCCAACATCAAGCCCTACGTCCTCGCCACCCACCCCGAGTACAAGAAGCTCTCCGAGGCCGGCGCCTTCTTCAAGGACCCCAAGACCGGCAGGACCGCCGTCACCCGCCTCTGGAGCGCCGGCGGCGGCGAGAGCGGCGAGGGCAGCCACATCGACTTCACCAGCAACGCCGGCTACCAGTGGTGGTACGACGGCGTCGTCGGCCTCAAGAAGGTCGGCATCGACGTCATGTGGAACGACAACAACGAGTACACCGTCCCCGACGACCAGTGGCAGTGCGCCCTCGAGAAGACCGACCTCGTCCCCATCCCCGCCGGCCTCGACCGCAAGGACGTCGGCATCTGGGGCCGCGCCATCCACACCGAGCTCATGGGCAAGGCCTCCCACGACGCCACCATCGAGGGCAAGCCCGACGAGCGGCCCCTCGTCCTCACCCGCAGCGCCACCGCCGGCACCATGAAGTACTGCGGCAGCTCCTGGTCCGGCGACAACGTCACCGCCTGGGCGTCCATGAAGGGCGGCAACTCCCTCGCCCTCAACGCCTCCTTCTCGCTCCTGCACTGCTACGGCCACGACATCGGCGGCTTCGAGGGCCCGCAGCCCACGCCGGAACACCTCGTCCGCTGGATCCAGCTCGGCGTGCACTCGCCCCGCTTCGCCATCAACTGCTTCAAGACCTCGGACGAGGACAACCTCGTCGGCGGCGTCATCGAGCCGTGGATGTACCCCGCCGCGACGCCCACCATCCGCACCGCCGTCAAGCGCCGCTACGAGCTTGTGCCCTACACCTACTCCCTCAACCTGCGCGCGCACGCCACCGCCGTGCCGCCGCAGCGCTGGACCGGCTGGGGCTACGAGGCCGACCCGGAGGTGTGGACGCCCGCCGTCAAGGCCGGCGACACGCAGTACTGGTTCGGCGACACGCTCCTCATCGGCGGCGTGTACGAGCCCGGCGCGGACTCCGCGAGGGTGTACCTCCCTAAGAAGGGCGTCGCGTCTCAGGACTTTGGGTACATCAACACGAACGCGCCGTACGAGCATTTTGCTGCAGGCGAGTGGCACACCGTCCTCGCGCCGTGGTACGCCTCCATCCCCGTCCTCGCGCGCATCGGCGGCGCCGTGCCGGTGGGCAAACCCCTCCCGACAACGGCGGCGGCGGCGGAGGACCCGGAGTTCCCCGGCACGGCGAAGGACGACTGGCGCGGCGTGGAGATCTTCCCGCCGCCGGTGCAGCGCGGCGACGGCACGGCGGAGAGCGTGTCCGACGAGGATGCCAAGGGCGTCGTGTTTGAGGATGCGTGGTTTGAGGACGATGGCATCAGCCGCGAGCAGCCTGCCGAGTATAAGTTCACCGTCACGTACGAGATTGTCGGCGACGAGGTTACGGTTGCCGTGCGGGGCGAGGTTGTCGCGGGTGATGGCGCGAAATGGAAGCCGTTGTGGGCTGAGAAGGGCGTCAACGTGGTGTTGCCCGTGGGCGAGGAGAGGGGTGTAAGTGGTGCGACGGAGAAGGCGCTGGATGCGAGGGGGAGGCGGGTGTGGAATGTGGCGGTCAAGTGGGCTTAGATTTGCCGAGATTAAAATGTCAAAATTTCAAGTTTTTGGATCAAATTCGTCTGATGTATCCTTGAGTAAAAGTGCATGCGATTTTGATCCCGCCAATGGATCTCTGCTGGGATTTTCACGATGTTCTGTGCAGGAATGCAACTTGACCCGCTTCGCTGCCTGCCACGTCCATCGACGACCCACATTGAAGTCAATGAAACACCGCGCCGATGGTTTAGTGGTAAAATTCTCCGTTGCCATCGAGCAGCGTCGGGGAGCCGGGGGTTCGATTCCCCCTCGGCGCATCTTTTTGCTTGCTGGCTTCTTCAATTGTGGATGCCCGTCTTGTTGCGACTTGGTTGTGTCTGATCATTTTGGGTGCGACTACGGATACGCTTTGTCGGAGTCACTCACTCCCCTGCCTGCTGACTACACAGTTTATTAGGGATGATTGAAATTTAAGCAGACGCGTTTCGTGTCTCATTTCATTCTATCCCGTTTTTTTCAGCGTCCATTGTTGAATGAAGGAGAGTCTTTGTTTTGCAGTGACAAATTGTTTGGTTACAATGACATCACTGCATCCATTTCTCAAAGGAAACGAACACCTGAATCGCCAACTCGCCCATCACAAAAAACAGTCAAGACCATGAAGAGATAAAACACGCCCTAAGGCGAAAACAACTAATTAAAATCCCGAGTCCATCAGCCGGATAGATCCCCGAGCCCGCGGTCGTCAGATTAGAAATCTTACGGGCGGGAAAGCTTGGTGCCTCCCGCTGCAGTCACACACCGCAGGCAGCAACAGGGGGCCCCCACACCATGACGCACACGACTCCCCTCCAGTTCGCCAATCAGCATTCCAATTCGTCCGTTTTACACCAGCTGCCGAGGCCCGATGCGATTCTGCAAGAATCCAGCATCTCTACTCTCCTTTCCACGGACGTCCACGGCAGATGTGGGTTCCTTTCAGTTCGGTGTTTGCTTCGCCTGAGCCAATGAGCAGCCCCGAGAGGCACCCTCCGAATGCCGAGCGGGCACGGCGCTAGGGCAGACGCTGCCGGGCCGCACTTCGCACCCGACCGCCGTCTAGAAAGGGCCACCCCCGTCTGGTCTCCAACGCTAAAGAATGTAATGCTCTCATGGTGGCGTGGGAGGGGAGGGCGGGAATCCATTACAAAGCATCGTGGGCGGTTTCAAAGCATGGCACGTCAGTTGCTCCGCTTCGCCCAGGGGATGTGGAATAAACTGGGCTTCTAGCGCAGCTGGACATAAAACCTCCCAGACCGCTGATTCTCCCTGCCAAACTCTCATCTCCCAAAAACCTTTCCATAGACACAATAGACTTCCACCACCACAATGTCGCCGACACGATACCCCGCCGAGGCCGTCGACCCCGCCCCCCTCGCGGCGCCCCTCCCGCTGCCCTTCTCCGGCAAAACGGCCCCCAACCGCTTCCTCAAGGGCGCCATGACTGAGCGCCTCTCGACCTGGGACCCCGCCAACCCCTCCGCCCGCGGCGTCCCCACCCCGGAGCTCGTCAACGTCTACCGCCGCTGGGGCGAGGGCGGCTCCGGCCTCATCCTCACCGGCAACGTCATGCTCGACTACGACCAGCTCGAGGCCGCCGGCAACCCCATCATCCCGCCCGCGGCGCCCTTCTCCGGCGCGCGCTTCGAGGGCTTCCGCAGCGTCGCCGAGGCCGCGAAGAAGCACGGCAGCCTGGTGCACGCGCAGCTGAGCCACCCCGGCCGCCAGGTCGCGAGCAACATCAACCCGCACCCCATCTCGGCGAGCGACGTGCAGCTCGAGGGCGAGGTGATGGGGATGACCTTTGGCAAGCCGCGCGCGATGGGCCCGGAGGACTTTGAGAAGGTCATTGGCGGGTTCGCGCACGCGGCGGAGTACTGCTACAAGGCTGGTTTCGACGGTGTGCAGCTGCACGGCGCGCACGGGTATCTGCTGGCGCAGTTCCTCTCGCCGACGACGAACAAGCGCACGGACAAGTACGGCGGGTCTCTCGCCAACCGCGCGCAGATCATCCTCGAGATCGCGGCCGCTATTCGTGAGCGCGTGACGGACCCCAGCTTCAGCATCGGGATCAAGGTCAACTCGGTGGAGTTCCAGGAGGGCGGGTTCTCGACGGCAGACTGCAGCGAGCTGTGCGCGCTGCTGGAGGAGCACAAGTTCGATTTTGTGGAGCTGTCGGGCGGGACGTACCAGTCGCTGGCCTTCGAGCACAAGCGCGAGTCGACGAAGAAGCGCGAGGCCTTCTTTTTGGAGTTTGCGGAGCAGATTGTGGGCAAGCTGAACAAGACGCGGGTGTATGTGACCGGCGGGCTGCGGACGGTGGCCGCGATGGTGAAGGCGCTGGAGACGGTGCACGGGGTGGGGCTGGCGCGGCCGGTGTGCAACGAGTTCGACCTGCCGAAGAAGATCATTGAGGGCAAGGCGGGGAGCTCGGTGAAGACGCTGCTTGGGGAGGATGATTTCGGGCTGACGAATATGTTGGCTGGCACGCAGTAAGTTTTTTCTGTTTGATGATTTGTGAGAATGGGATTGCTAACGAAGATGCAGGATCCGGCTGGTGGGCAAGGATAAGGAGCCGCTGGATGTCAGCCAGGAAAAGTACAAAGAGGTGTTTGAGAAGTCGCTGCAGAAGTGGGCGCAGGGCATGGCGGAGAACAGCGATGGCTCCAAGTATGGGTACATTGACATTGAGGGGACGACGCTGCAGCCGTTTGGCACGCCGTATGCGGCTGCTGCGTGAGGTTGATTTGGATTTGGATGAATAAAAAGTCTAGAGTTAGATAGACGAAGCGTGTTGATAACGGCATTGAGATTCAATTACCTTGGTTTCTGGTTGATTAGGCTTGCTTCAGCCACAATGCATTGTGCCACAACAGCCACAACTTGATGCTGGGTGAAGTATTCAAATGAATTTCCAACGAAAGAAGCAAAAGCCTCACGACCAAAGCGAGGAAAAAAAAAGAGAAAGCAATTGCAAGAGCTTGAAAATCTACTCTTGCCAAATGGATCAGATTAAAAGTCAATTCGGCATCCCATCACTCACCAGCTCGGTGTGCACGGCCCTCACCGAAACGACCAAGGTGAGCCCGGCGACCGAGGGGCAGTGACGCTTGACCTCCCAAAAAGCCCCCGCCTTCCCCCGCTAATACGACCTGGGTGCCGCTGCCCCTTGGCCATCCCTGCCGTTTTCAGGGGGCTTCCCACGCCCGCCGCAGCTAAGTTCAGCTCCTGTCTGTCACCAACCCAATTTCTCGCTTTCATCCCAACTCTGACCTGCCATCCTTTCTCCTTCCCGCCCACCACCATCACCACCACCACCATCGCGACGCCCTTCGTTTTTCTTCTCCCCGACAGCGATGCCTACGGTCACAACTTCCAACACCACACTTCCACACTCTTGCTAGACCGCTCCATCACAACCATGTACGCAACCCCCCACACCCGTCAGTGACGTAACACCAGCTAACCACCACCACCCAGGATCGAGCCCTCCCTCCGCGTCCGCCGCGCCATCACGGCCAACGACCCCCTCCTCGTCAAGCGCATCCTCAAATCCCACCCAGGCCTCCTCCACAACCCCGACCCCTCCCCGCTCGGCCTCTCCAACTCGAACCTCCACCTCGCCGCCTCCCTCGGCCACCTGCCCATCTGCCGCGTCCTCCTCGACGCCGGCCACGAAGACCCCGACCCGGCCCTCAACGAGTCGCACCAGACGGCCCTCATGCTCGCCGCCGCCGCCGGCCACACCGACGTCGTCCACTTCCTCTGCGAGCGCACCCCGCACGTCATCCTGCGCCGCGACATCCGCTGGCGCGACGCCATCATGGAGGCCTCCCGCGGCGGCCACGACACCGTCCTGCAGATCCTGCTGACCTACGTCCCCGGCGGCGCGCGCGACGCCGTGATGAGGGCGGATCTGGACGGCAACACGGCGCTGCACTTTGCGAGCGGGAACGGGAACTTGTTGGTGCTGAGGACGTTGCTGGCTGCGGGCGCGGATGCGGAGAGGAGGAACATGTGGAGCTGGACGGCGATGAGTTATAGCGCGACGGTGCAGGCGGAGGTGTACCTCAAGGGCTTGGTTACGGAGGTGGAGAGGCGGAAGATGGTCAGGCGGGAGGTGGAGGAGCTGAAGAAGGCGGGTGGGGTGAGGGTTGTTGAGGAGGATGTCGAGGTGGAGGATTGAGCGGGCGGTCACGGAGAGGAAGTTTACACGAGCACGATGAGCTGGATGGGCTGAGACGGCGCAACGGCGGTTTGGAAGGCTGCTCAGAGCACCGCGGGAATGCCGGAGGCACCCCATGTCGACTGCGCCCCACCGTCGAAGCAGTCGACTTGCCTTGCGGGTTCACGATTTAGGGGAGGCAGTTTTCTGCTACTGGTCACCTCCACACCACAGACATGGAATCACCGGGAGATGGAACAGCGACGGACAATCATTCGCCGAATTCGCGAGGCGTTCGAAAAAACGCAACTGCATCAACACGTTTGATGAAGATCGCGACTTCAGAGCGAGATTGCCAATCAAAGATGGCGCGGTGGAGACTTGGGAGCTCAGCTGGGGACAGCTTCTCATTGGCGGACGGACGGCCTCACCAGAAGGCATTTGGCGTCGGCGTCAGCCACAGATGAAGCGCCACACTCGCGCCACACCACTCAAGCATAGCAATACATCACAATCACCCAAACATGGACTCAGAGCGAATCGCATGCACGTCGAGTTTGCGACTGAATCGTCGCGGTCGGGTCATTTGTGCACCTTGGGGGATACATCCAATTGGAGTGATTCATCGACATGCACGCCAGCTGCGTATTCGTCTCATTACATTATTCCAGAACCAAGCAGCATCCAGCATGTCACACCCGCGAATGACCCTTCGTCTCATAGAGATCCGGCTTCCTCGTCACTCTCCATCACAAATGCCAATCTGGATGTCAATGATTCACTCATTCAGCTTCACCCCGAAACTGTTATAAATTTGTCGTCATCGGCTGCTTCTGTCGCAAACATGCCAACAACATCACATAAAAGCTTCTTTTCCAGCTGCAGTTTCAACTTTCAGTTAACCCATCACCTCAACATCTGTCACCGTGGCTTCCCAACACTCCTCCGAAGAGGAGCCAGAGTACCTCCCCTATCCCGCAACCAAGTTGATCATCGGCCAGTACTACATCTGCTCGCGCGATCCTCCGCACTGGGGCTGGCTCATCGTCGGAACATTCTACGACCCGGACAACAACCCGGTCTGGAGCACCGAAATCTTTGCCTTTCAGCGCGACACACGCGGCGACCAGACAGATTCGCAATCAGTCTCCTCGTCTGACTCGGGTGAGTCACTGCCGTCTACGCAGACTTATTCACTGCGTGCTTGCAAACATATTTCTGTCTTATAAATTGCCAGCTTACACCCTCCAGGCTCATCCGCAGAACAAGACTTGACTGCACGATTCTCCAACAGCCTCCGTTTCAACACTTCAGCTTCGACTCACAACCACCGCCTCTGGGACCCAACGCTCGCAGGACCCGTCCCCGGCCACTGGGTCACACAATACGATCCCCGCATCAACAACTGGGTAAACACCTGGCAACCGCACCACCACCCCTTATAACACAATGTCGAACCCCGTCAACGGCCCCGACGCCGACGCCCGCCGTCCCCCCTGGGGCCCCAACACCGGCTACCAGCTCCCCCGCTACGGTGAGGCCTACATCCCCCACCCGGGCTGGACCTCCGCCTCCTACGGCTACCCCTACCAGCCCTCCCAATACTACTACCAACCCCCGGCCTCGCCCTACCCCGGCGCGACATCCTACTCCTGGTCCACCCCCTCCGCGGCCCCCTCCGGCGGCTACACAACCTACCCCCTCCAGCCCTCCGGCCAATCCCACCCCTACGCGCGCACCACCACCTCCGGCCTCCCGGCGCTCGACCCGCGCAACCCGGCCGCGCACCTGTCCAACTCGACGGGCGGCACCGGCTGCGAGCCCGGGTACAACTACTTCTTCCCGGCCGCGCACACCAAGATCCACGTGTTCCGCAGCACCACGCCGCCGTGGCAGCTGCCGGCCAACGCGCGCATCCAGTTCGCGGCGTTCCACGTGCCCGTCAACACGCCCCTGGCGGAGCTGCTCAAGGGCTTCGGCGCGACGAACCCCGTGCCGAAGAAGAACAAGTGCTACGAGATCGTGCAGGCGGGCAACGGCAAGTGGTACAAGGGGTTGTGCTTTGCTGGGGACGATAAGGATATGATGAAGAAGTGTTTGAAGGATGTCGGGTGGGATGGGACGCGGACGGGGCAGCCTGGGGGGAAGCCGGTTGTTTGTCTTTGGGTTGTGAAGGATTAGGTGGTGGTGATATTTTCTCTGCTTTTTTGGGTTTGGTTTCGCTGCGGTGGTTGCGATTTGGGATCGGCGTTAGGGTGGGTCGGGAAGTGGTTTTTAGTTTCAGTTCCGAGATTCAAGCTTATTTTCATGCATGTGTTTGTGTTTAATTCATAAAAGTCTATTCGCACTTTGTGAACCTCCTTCATATGCTAAGTCTTCGAGCCAGCAGTCCACAGAGTGAAATGAGGTACATTCTAACGGGGCAGCACTGTGCGATGATTTCTGCGGTAAGCGAGATGACGCTGCTGTTTGTTCCCACCGCCCTGATCACGGATGGAAGCCATGCTTGTGCAATCTTTTCAAGTGCGGTCTAAGCCATGAGAAATTGACGAGGAATGAGTAGATGTAATGCGACGCTGGGATGGTTTGTTCGCGGAGAGTTTTGAGCTTGTTGGCTGTCGTTATTGTGGCCAAGGAATAAGCGTACCAGAAATCAGAGGCTTGGCGGGACGATCGACTGGTGATGCGGGGCTTGGGGATCGTGTGATGGGCACGGAATGATGGTTGCGCTGTGCTGTGCTTGAGGATGACATTCGCCAAGCAGGTAACAGATTCGAAAGTCACTGGTATGAAAATTTATCCGAGAAGAGGCTTTTTTGAAAATAATACCCACCTCCCATCAATGATTCGACTTGAATTTAATTCCACAATAAATTCCACCTCTCCAGAGAGAAGCCAGCCTAGATCCTCCGCCCACAATCCGAATCACAGGACCATTGAAGAAAAGGGGTTGTCATCTCACTGTTCAATTTCAAAAGTCCCCCCAACACGAGTATTCGCAAAAGGGACAAACACCAGTCCCCAATCATGACATAAGCCCGCTGTAAGTCGGCGAGACCTTCCCATCCCAAGACCGCAGGGCTCGGTACGCCTCCCGTAGCGCCTTGGCGCAAATCAATACTCGACGCCGAGCCCCGGGGCCCGGCCGCGTGTGGATCCGCAAACTCCCAGAATCGGCCGCATCCGAGGGCGGTGGCGGTCCTGTAATCTGCGGTGTCTGCCAACCCTGGTCCGGGCCAATCACAGGACGGCGCTACCGGCTCCCACCTCACTTACACGCGAAAACCCACCTATGAACGGTTCTAGTCGGTGTTCACTTTCAGCATAGGTCGGACTCGAGGTTTCCAACGAGAAACTGGCTTGGCGATGACCCGCTGCAACTCGCGAAAACGGCTTCACTCGCCTACACTCGACAGCCTTCATATATATCCCGCCGTCAAGCGCACCCGAGTGCCTCGCTCTCTCGCATTCCTCCATCCGCCTTCTTTGTCTTCGCTCTACCGGGAGAACTGACTGGCTCACGTTCTGCCCGTGCATCCTTTCACCCAAGTCACTCATTACACCACACTCATTCACCATGCCCTCCTTGGCCTCCTCCCTCCTCCTCGCCCTCGCGGCCACCACCCTCGCCCACCCCTCCCCCTCCCGCTCCAAAGCCGACCTCGACCCGGCCGTCTGGTCCTCCATCGCCAACCACCACCCGGCCCCGCACGCCGCCGCGCGCAGCCTCCTCTCCCCGCAGACCCGCAACCGCCCGACCAAGCGCCAGTCCGGCTTCTCCCCGCCGTCCGCCCTCGCCGCGCCCCTGAAGGAGGTCTGGGCGCACTACGAGTCCACCTACGACGGCGCCGTCACGGGCAACAAGTACTGGGGCTGGGACCAGCTGGTCGCGACCAACGGCAGCCTCAACATCTGCGTGCGCTGGGACTCCTCCGCGACGGTGACGGCCGCGCAGCGCAGCAAGATTGCCAGCGTGTACGCGGCGCAGTACCAGAAGTGGTTCAAGTGGCTGTACGGGTATGATGGGTTCCCGTTTGCGAACGTGGATGTGAATGTGGTTGCGTGGGCGGTCAAGGACGCGAGTTTGTTGGAGGGCAGTACTGACGGGTTGGATGTGTATACCACGTACAAGGATGGCGATGGTGTTCCGGCGTGCGCGACGGAGTGTGACCGCGCGGCGCATATTGATGGGGACTTCAGCGGGTGCAAGGCTGGGGCGGACCGGCGGTTCGAGCACAGCTTGTGGCTGACGGACGGGCTTGAGGGCGGATTCGGGTATGATTGGGGACAGCAGATTGGGCGGGAGTACATGATCAACAACCTCGACTCTGAGAGTATTCACATCTTGCTGCACGAGATGGGACACACCTTTGGTCTGGATGATTGTGAGTTTTTTTGACTCTTCGAAGATGATGGGTTGATTACTGACGCAAAAGATAGTCTACGACTGGACCCCTACCGGCGTGTCCAACTTCATCATGCTCGCGGGCTCGTCCATGGAGATCACTGACTTCGACGGCTGGATGTACCGCAACTGGTGGTACGAGCTCTCGCGCAGCCGCGGCTGGACGAAGGCCTCCTCCGTGACGTCGCCTGCCGCCACTGCTTCCGCTTCCGCTTCTGCGTCTGCTGCGCCCGCCGTCAAGGAGGATGCCGCGGAAGAGGTCTCTGAGCCCGTTGCGTCGGCTACTTCCGTCGCTGCCCCCGCTGCCACCTCCGCCGCCGCCGAGTCCGCCTCCGGTGCCTCGGCTGCGAAGTGGGCCCAGTGCGGCGGCGCGGGGTACACCGGCCCCACTGCCTGCGCGGCCGGGTCGACGTGCACCAAGTCGAGCGAGTGGTATTCTCAATGCTTGTAGATGCAGTTCGAGACTTTGATGGAGAATTTAGGGAGGTTTGAGGAAGTGTTTCGAGGGACGAGACGGTGATGGCCAATTTGGCGCAGGCTGCGGGCCGCATGCGCTTTTTCTTCGTTATATTTATTGTCTTCAGATATGTACATTACATTTTACTTCGTACTTGTAAATAAGAAATGGACATTCTTGATCCACGATTTTGTCTCTGGTGGGTGTTTGTCTTGTAGAGAACTACATCCTGTGTGTGCGCGGCTTGCGCTCGTAGTTGTCCTACAACTTCTGTTCCCATCGGCGGAACCATGCGAGTTTTCATTCGCCCACCTCACAAAGACGAATTCGTATTTAATCATGTTTCGCGTGATTTATGTCCATACGCCAGCTTGATTGACTACGGTTTTGTCTCAATCGGCATGCGTAGCTGGGAACCCATCCGCTCGACATCCAATCAGACCACTCCAACCCTTCAGCTGCCCCTCCCGTTGGCAGTGCAACCGACGCGTCGACCCCAGACTGAATCCCTCCATGTGTGGCGAGGTACTGAGGCGCACCAAGACAGGGGTGTTTGACCTGTGGTGGGCCGCCGTCCTCAAAAAGGAACTCCGACTTCAGTGACTTCGCTGTACGTAAGGTACCTGACCAGGGCACCTTCAGGGGGGGAGGGCGTGGGCGGCGATCAGGGGCAACACCCTTGAACGGGGCGTGTGAGTCTGTTGGGGCAACCCTGGTTTAGCGCGGACAGGGGATGTTGCAGGGGGTGATACACAGTGGAGTCTGTGAGATCTGGTGGCGTCGGTGGGGGTGCGGGACGAACATGGGTAATAAGCTTATTTCTGAGCTTGTTCGAACCCCTGCCGCCGGTGTCGGATGTGGCGCCACAGAGGTGGGGATCGGCACGAGCTTGGTTTGACGACATGCGGTCCCCGTGTAAGTCGTCTTAGGTGCAGGAAGAAAATTTGAGAAGATGATTGCGAATTGAAATACATGCTGATTGACGAAATGCATACGGAATTCTGTGCGATTTGTAGCCTCAAGCCTCCAGTGCAATGAGGGTTGCTCAACCTCATCCCGACTCGATGGAGGGGGCCCCGACCGCAATTGCTGATGCTGACTGACTATGTGACGCTGAGAATGAAACACTCACCTGGTAGGTGACAATCGGATGACACGAAGTCCATTAATCAACGAGTTGTAAAGCATGAGGCTGTCTGAGAAATGGTTGATGGAGACCAGGCATATTAGTAGTAAGGTTATAATCAGTAATCAGGGAATCTGAAACAGCCCTTCAACAGATGGACGCACTGTTAATGTGCTATGAGACTTGTTGTGTGTTTCATCTGTACAGTCGAGCGCGCGGAAAAGGGCAATTTCTTCTTTCCGACTGGGCCGACTCTGAGAGCACATTCTAGCGTAGGGTTAGGGTCAGGGTCAGGGTACAGCCATTCCTATCCCGCGTCATCCCCCTTTTGCCTCTCCTGTAGCATAGCAAAAGACATATGAAGAGTCCCTATACTGAAGTATAGCATGTTTGAGCTGTTAATGACCCAGACCCCCCTGCCTGCCTTTGTATGTATGAGCTTCTTGTGGCGTGGGTAGCGCCTTGTGCTTGAACAGACTCTCAATATAACAACTAATGCCATTGCGGGCCTCGCACATCTTTCCGTGAATGCGCATGAGAGACGGGAACTTAGAGAAGGCATTGCCGACCTAGCGCTAATGCCCTCACGCTGCCGCATCTCATAGGTGGTAACGTACAATACAAAAGTTTATAACATTTTCATCCCTTAAAATACAAAGGCTACAATCTCAAATCCTGAATCGCACCACGGAGATTTATTCAAATGCTAATTGAAATCAACCGCTAAAAGGGAAAGTACAAATGCTCTAACGATCTTAGATATCTAGTCTGGCTAAGTCTGCCGTCCTCAATTGAAATATTCCTATGTTTATAACAGAACCCGTGTTATCCTCTTAACGTTGACCTGCAAGAATAACATCAGCAGGCAGATGCTGAAACTGTCACTTGATGATTGTGCGCAAAGGGTACATCAAGCATGTTCTTTACAGAAATTCCTACGTGGAGCCTGAAGCCGTAAGGGTTTGGGAAGGGAATAACTCAATTTAATGCTGTGCTTGAGCTCTACCAGCCGCTTTGAAGACTAGCACTCCTGAGCAAGCGTTAGCACGGCGGATTGTGAAGCCGAAAGTCTGATTTTAAGTCATAACCTGTTCACCTCTCGAGAAACGGGATAAGCTTAATGTCCTCCATATCAGGACCGAACGCACAAACTTGAAACATCTAAGGCAAACTAGAAGCATAAATACACCCCAGTGGAATTTAACACAAAACTTCCACTAGGTGACAGCCGCTCCAGAGACCGCAATCACCACGACTAGGGTTAGGGTTGGGGTTATATGTTCAAGCTAGCTTCGGACGTTCCAGCTCAGGCCAGAGTGCTTCCATACCACCATCAATGCTGAAGGCCTCAGTGTTAAGGGCACGAAGTGCCGACGATGTAAGTTTGCTTGCGTCTCCATTATAGCAAACACACACAACAGCCTTCTGACCTTCTCTCGCAGCACGCAGCCACACAGCAACACGAGTTGTGGCAATTGTTTTTTGAATCTGCATGCATATCATGTGAACAGATTTCGCATCTCCAAAAAGGTCACCGTCAGCCAAATCTGGCGTCAGACCGTCCAAGGGCACCGAGAATGAGCCCGGTATATGTCGAGCCTTGAACGCGGACGGGCTACGGAGGTCCAGGACCAAGACTGATGGTGAGATCACGCTGCGGGAATGGCGCGAGCAGCAGTCGACGTCGACATGGTGCTTTTCTGGGAAGATGAGGTTGACGATGAAGGAGATCCAGGAGCGAGCCTTCGGTGGCACTTGAACCTGGACATCCTCAACTGTTTCGATGCTGACTTCGAGAGCATCTTTCTGGCATGACTGCGGCTCCGCTGTGCCAAAGATGACACTGGCCGCTTCCCGCGCATTCAAGATCCATCTCTCATCATGTCGATTTTGGTCGCATTGTAAGAGCATCTGTCACGATCATGTTAGTCAGACAACACAAGTATTCTATGATTGTGACGAACCTCATTCTCAATTGGTGGAAACTCGTCAGCCCCAAGCTTCTGATAGTAGATGGGCAGGTACTGGTACGGGAGATCGCTGCAAGTGAAGACGCATGAGATCTCTCCTGTTTGCCCGTCTCTCAGCTGGCTCAGGTTGTTGGTTTGCTTCAGCATGGAGATGTACTCGAGGAGTCCGTGAAGTGCTTCCCCTGAAGACGGGCCACAGATGAGTCCTTCTCGGGAGAGGCGCATGGACATACGGTACGAGTCAACCGACGAAACTTCGATGCGGCTGTCGACTGTGCCTTGCCAAGGAAAGCCGGAGGTATGGAAGCCGTGGAAGTGTCTTGGTCCCGGCGTCGGATCTCCAAATTTGTTGAAGACACTTATTGATAGTTAGTAACCGGGAGCTATGTCATTACATGCATTGACTGACCCAAGAATTTTGACTGATGGCTTACGGGTTTTCAAGTAAACTCCCGTGCCCGTAATTACTCCTGGTGATATGTTAGTTGACTCAAAGACAGCTTGAAGTCAGCTGACCTCACCTCCAGTACCGACAGTGGAGCAAAACATATTGATCTGAGGCAGTTGCCTGAAAATCTGTGGACCTGTCCACTCTTCATGAGCTCTCCAGTTCTGTCATCTATCAGCTATACGATTCTATTAGAGCATCAGAAGATCCTACATTCGGATTGTCGTATTGCCCAGGGTAGACCACATCATCATCCTGCGCCGCCCGCCTCCGGAGCCTGCACATGATGCCTGTGGGGTTTGTGGGCTCTTGTTGCGCGAGGCCGCTATAGAGACATCTGAAACAGCTTCGCGTCAGACGAAAGTTGCTCTCCTCCCGTATTTCGGAAGAACTCACGGTCGAATGCCAAAGAAACGAAGCAGGTTCAGCGACTCTGGCGGCTTTTTGTTCGTCACGTAGGCGTCCACATCCTCATTTCCCCAGAGAACCCTTGCAATGATGCCGAGAGACAGTACAGTCGACCCAGAGCTTGCCTCGACAATCTTACGATCTTGGGCTTGGGGCTTTTCTCGTAGCATTTTCAGGGCTGTGAGTCCTACGTGTCACCTTCTGGCCGTAAAAGGATCAGGAAAAGGTGACGCACCTGGCAGAGACTTGACATTGTGCGCGGGCAGACAGGTGAGCATCTTTGCATATATCCTGACCCCATCTTCTCTGAACGGATTCAAACGGTCTGGGATCTCGACCAAAGGAAGAGGCGGATTCTTGTCGGGGTCGAAGTAGTCGACGACTGAATTCGGCCCGCTGAAGACGTTGTCCTGGGCAGACATTTTTCAAAAGAACAAATGAGCTTTTTTTCCGAGTCTTTCTGGGATTGGAGAGTTGACGAGGGCTTCAGTGCTAGCCATGTGCCAGCAAGGCCACAAGCTACATATCTCAACACATCTCTGTCAAGTAATCGACTTCATGTATCGCAACCGCGGCTATCACCGCAAGTCCAGATCCTCCAGCGGCTTACATGGTGGAATCTTCACTAACTCAAACAGGATGGAGGTACGAGGTTCGGCATGCAGCCTCGGCTTTTCCTGATGTAACAGTGCAGCACAGTGCCAAGTGCCAAGAGCCCGTCTAGAAGTCTCGGCGGTTCCAATCTCACCCAGAGCCAATTACTAAACTTGCTCAATGAGCTGAGAATCTTCAGCCCCGTGGAGCGAAGCTGCACGATCCAGGGCTCACTAGGCAAAAGAACTTGCTCATTTACGGATCCAACAGCTCCTTTGGCGCACACGTGCCGAACCTTACATGCCCCCTGGTCCCGATGGGATGGTCTGAGACCGGGGTGGGTCATTTTGTGGGTGTCTTATGAGGGTGTACCGGCTGCTGTCGATGAAGTGGGTGGTAAGAATTCATTCAGGTCGCAATCTTGGTCATTTCTTCACGCCGTCGCAGAATTGTTGCCTCTGCTGCAAGTCGGTGGCGTTTAAGGTACACCATTCAAACAAAATGACCAGCCTTGGGTGGAGTCTGAGGCTCGGAGGAGATGGCGGGCAAGGTAAGCAACATATTCTGGGCTTCTTTGGCACCCCGAACTAACATCGAGGTCCGAAGTGACGCTGCAAGCCGTCCAGCCAAGCTCAGGAACTGCCACGACACACGATGGACAGAGCTATTGGCACTTAGATCTTGTGCTCACGGCTCAGCAAGAGCCTGGCCAAGAGAACGTCGTTGTCGACCAGGATGAGACGAATCTCGCCACTGATCTACTACAAAGCCTCTTCAAACAAAATCTCTCCCATGCCACCTTCCTGAGGTTCCTCTTCTCAACAGAGGCCGGCACCATAATAAGGCCGGACTTTCTTTTCTACAGGCTCCAGGGTTGCGAGGATACCTATCAGGTCACGGGCTTCCTCACCCCATTGTCATCTGTAGCGGCAACAAACTCAGACCAAGCAATCAATGTCACCACAAAAGACGGCTTCCTCTCCCTCCTCCGAGGCTCCGTCGGCGGCGTCATCGCTCACTCCACCAACCCCAAGGACACGCTCCAAGCCCTCCGCGCTCGCCTGGACGCCGAATTCACTAAGCGACTCTCCATCCCTTGGACGGTCCCGCAGAAACTCACACAGAAACGTGTCTTCTGGGTCCAAGGCCGCGCCAACATTGAAGCAAGCCGACAATTCTACCAAGCCGCCTACGCCCTCGGCATCACTCTCGTCGTCCTCGATGAGCCGGGCCACTGGCTTGAAGACGACGCCGGCCCGCACGCGCACTACCGCGAGGCCTTCCTCCCCGTCAGCATCGCTGCAGACGACGGCCTCACCCAGCGCGTTGTTGATGCCGTGCGCGCGTATCCGCATCCAGTCCACGGCATCGTGTGTATTAGTGACGTGCGGCTGCCGCTCGTCGCGCGGGCTTGTGAAATTTTGGGATTGCCCACGTCCAGTTCTGCGGCATATTTCAGGGCGGGAAATAAGGGTGTCTCGCGGGCGATTGAGGCCGCTGCGTGTGGAGAGGAAGATGGATTTGTGCTACAAACAGCGGAAGAGCTAGACGAAATCCTGGCAGAGAAGGGGAGAGGACTGAAATATCCCCTCATTGTCAAGCCTTGCACCGGTTGGAACAGCGACTGCGTAGACAAAGTACGCGACGAGGGCGAGCTGCGGGCTGCTGTGAAGCGCGCATCGGATCGACACGCTACATCTGCGGCACGGAGCACAAGCGTGGTGATCGAGCCGTACATCGACGGTCCCGAGATTGACGCAAACTTCATCGTGTTGAACGGGGAAGTGCTCTTTTGTGACGTGACCGATGACTTCCCGTGCTCCGCCGACATACCGGGAATGGACGGAAGCAAAGCTGCCAACTTCATGGAGACACTCATGGACGTCCCCTCGGCGCTGCCTGTCGAGGAGAGAGCCATGATGCGTGACTCACTGGCCAAAAGCATCGCCCGGCTTGGGTTCGAGTCCGGCGTGTTCCACTGCGAGGCCAGGGTCCGCGGGTCGCGGGCGTACTATGCCGTCGACCCTGATGACGGGGTCCTAGATCTGCGCATACGGGAAGATGTATCTGCTGAAGCCCCGTCTTGCTATTTGCACGAGGTTAACGCGCGCCCGCCGGGGTACATTAACTGCGTGGCGGCCCTGCTCGCACACGGCGTCGATTACTACGCCATACGGCTGCTGCTCAGTCTCGGCCCGGAGGAAGATGAGCGAGTGCGGGCGCTTTCCAAGCCTTTTCTGCATGGAGTCCCTCAGTATACGTTGGGTATCTCGGTACTCGCTCCTACTAAGGCAGGCGTTATGGGGTCTGATGATGCAGTGAAGGAGTTCCTCGAGGCGAATCCTGATCTTGAGCGCCATGTTGTGCATTATCAGACTGTTAAAGAGAAGGGTGAAGTGGTACAGGGGCCGGAGTCGAGTGAGTTGTGGTGCGTCGGGTACGTGATCATTGCTAGCAGGAAGGGAAGGAAAGAGTGTCTGAGATTGGATCGTGAGATTAGAGAGCGGTTTACGTACAAAATCATGGAGAAATGAAGTCCAAAAATGGAAATATCTTCTGTAAATATAGACTGTGTCTACCACGCAAACGCTTCGTCCACCAAAACATAAGGCCTGCTCCTTGAGTCGTTTCTCGTGATTTCAACAATCTTACTGCGGACATCATCCGCCATGCTGGGCGGGCCACAGACAACAACAGCCAGCGCACCACCAGAGACAGCAGTCATCTCCCTCGTGAGGATAGCATCCAACTTCAGTCTTTCTCCGACGACGGTCTCGACCTTGACACTGCTAGGGAGATTCTGGATGGCTGGAGCAAGAGCCGCGATGAGACCTTGGTGTCGGCTGGACCAAAACAGCGACGTAATGCCCGAAGTAGGTCGGTTGCGGACAAAGGGGAGGCACGCAGTAATTCCGACGCCGCCGGCGATGCAGATCATATCGGTGCAGTGAGCGATTTGTGCCGAGACGTGGCCTGAATGTTCGTAGGGGCCCTCGAGAAGGACACGAATACGGGTAGAAGGGGATGCCTTGGCAGCTAGCGCACGCGTCATGCCACTGCGGGTGCGAGAGTAAAAGACTGTAGTGTCTGCGCGCCCTCGTGCGGGTGTTGTGACTGTGTTCTGTTGGGCGTTGATGCCCTTTTCGGGGTCAGCTTCGACCGTCGGGGATTCGGCCTCGGTCTTGTCATCCCTGATCGGAGTCGAGACTGGAGATTCCGGAGTCCTCGACTCAGTAACGGCGTCGTTCAGTCCAGAATATGCGACAGAAAACGGATGTGTCTCCCAGAAACGCCAGCTGAGAGTCGGGAAGCCGAGATAGACCACCCCACCGTCGAGCCGTTTCCCCTCCACCTCGATGCGGATGTATTCACCATCGACGTCATCAACGGTGGTGATTTTCGCCCATCTGAGGCCCTGCCAGAAAGTTCGGGCGAGACGGAAGAGCCGGTCGGCGCCCCAGATCCCGCCGGCGACAAACATCCAGATCTCGTAGCCCCAGTTGTACTCGTAGACGTACCAGATGTGGTAATAGTACCCGACGATGAAGAGGATCGACAAAACGACGTGGGAAGCGAGGAAGAACTCATAGAAGCGCTGGCGCACCCACAACAGCGAGAAGGGCAGGATGGCGCTCACGGCGACGGTACCGACGATGCCCCAGATCCAGTACTGGCGGGCAAGCTCGGCCTCATAGGTGCCTTGAAGGATGTAGTTGGCGAGGAGCATAAAGGAGTGGACGATGGTGTGGAAGATGGCCCAGTAGGCTAGCCAGCGGTGGAGCAGTAAGTAAGTGCTGTAGCTCCAGTCTGTCAGATAAAGCAGGACATTGTTGCGGGCGGCGAATAGAAACAGTGCTACAAAGTTGCCCATGGCCATTACACCGGCACGATTGCCGATGATGCTGATGCTTTGCATCTTCAGAGATGTGAAGCTGGCCTGTGGCTGGTGAATGGTGTATGGGCCGAGCCATAAGATGATGTTGAGGAAGCTGAGTACAAAGATGTACAATGCCTGGCCACGGGTGGGGATGTTGCCGATCCCGGCGACAGGCTCGCGATGACGGCGACCGAAGGCGGCGGGGTGAATCAGCAAAGTCTGCCAATACGTCCAAGCAAAGTTCTTTGTGAAACCCGGAATGAAGCGGAGCGCCGAGAGGGCGACGGGGAGGAGGACGGCGACCAGAGTGATGACGATAGTGACGGTCGAGTGGCCTGCCTCATTTGTCTCAAAATCGTGCATGTAGTTCCACTGAAGCTGCCACTCAGTGGGACCGACGAAGCTGGTGGTATTGAGAGGCTTGGAACCGCCTGCCGCCTTGGGGAGGGGGCTGGAGACGTTGAACACCGCCAGGCCGCCGGCTGAATCCATCGCCATATCTCCATGGCGGGCTGTGAGTCGTACTGTAGGGACCCTTCGGTGGTTGGTGTGTCCTCCGCTGTCGGAGCCTGAAGACGAAGAGTTGGTGGTTTGAGCAGCCTTTGATTCTTCCTCGCGCGCAGCAGCCAGAGCCTCCTGGTATGACATGGCTGGGGTGTATTTGTAGTTCCCCAGTGTGCCGGTACCTAGATGGGATGCCCAGTAGTCTTCCAGCTTGGCCATCGGCGGATTCTCGCTTATCGGGCAGTAGGTATCGATGCAGAGAGCCATAGTGAGCAGAAAGACGTGATCCGAGACGAAGCATTTCGGCGGCGTCGAGACTGGATTGTGGGCTGTGCCGTGGTTCGCGCTCGAGTCGACGGGCGTGCAGGCGAGAGTTTGCTTTCTGATGACATTGCGGCAAGCGAAAGAACAAGTCGGGTCGTAGAGGGTCTTGCCCCAGCCGATGAGGCCAGTGCCGTCGGCATGGACGCCGATGGCATGCAGGGCTATTGCAAGACCTGATGCGAACAGACGTAATGCGGGCGCCATCTCGTTGCACGCGAGTTTGCCGGTGGTGAAGAGGCGAGTATGCTGCAGGGCAAAACATGAAATCTGCAGAAGGCAGATGCGAGAAGCGTTATATACCAGCGTGGAGCTTGCCATCGAATGATACCGACATGGGGGTCTGCAGGCCTGGAATGGCTTGGCCAACGCCACAAGAGCAAGTTTTCTCGGGCATCACATGTTGGCCCTGGTACTGTGCAGCCAAACACGGGGTTTTGATTTGATATTTGTGTTGGTTCTATCGCTTATTACAATCCCTACGCATGTATTGACATTTATTCTCTAGGCTGAAGTGTCTGTTGGACCGGCCTCATCATCCCCATCCAGCCGACAGATGATTTCTGTGCATATCAACAGTCTCCAAGCATCCTCGGCGTCAATAAACCGCTGCATATTCGCGCGGAGCACATCAATCTGCTCCGCTGTGTACCCAAACTTGGCCGCCGCCCGACGATACTCAGAGTTCTCGTCGGCAAGAATATCCAGCATGGACCCTGCGTATGCAAACCTCTCTTCGGGCGTGATATTCGACAGCACGCTCGCCGACGCCGTGATCTGATCCCTGCGGAACCCGGCTTCCAACGCCTTGTGGATCAGCCGACGCCCCGTCTGCGTCTCCAGCCCGTTCATCCTGTAAATGCGCTCCTGCAGCTCCGCGTTCTCCGGACACGGCGGCCACAGCACCTGCGACTGCGTATCCCCGTCGCGGCACGCCACGATGCCGCCCTTGGGCTTCGCGAGCAGCCGCATCTGCCTCAGCACGGGGGCATTCTCGGGAATGCAGATGAGCGTGGTGTGTTCATGGACGACGTCGAACTTGGCCTCCATCTCGGCGGGCGTGAGAAACGTCTCGGGGCGGAGTATGTCGCCCTGGCGGAACTCCACGCGTGTGCCTGGGGCGAGGGCCTCGACGCTGGCCTGGTTGCGCTCCGTCACCTCGGCGCTCTGGTCGACGCCAATGATTGTGGCCTGGGGGAAGTGCCGCGCCAGGTCGAGGGTGATGCTACCTGGGCCGCAGCCGACGTCCAGAAGGGAGAAGGTGGGCGGCAGCGACTTCAGCGTCGGGAGGAGGTACTGTAGACATGTCGAGACGTTCCGTAGCTCGAACAGCTTGATGGTCCCCTGCTTGAACCCGATGTGGTACGTGGATGATTGGTCACTCGACGCCATGGCTGCTCGTCTTGTCTGTTCCGGCGTTTGTTGCCATTCATTTTGGTTCCATCTTAATAAGTACATTACTGAGTCTCCTCTCGTTGCCTACATGGCTGGTGAGCAATTTGTCTTCGAGTTGGAAGTGGTATTTTCCGGAGTCTCGTCGCCCGTTGGCGCCTCCTTCTACATTCGGCCTTCCGTGAGCATGTTTGAGGTTGTTTCTTCCTTTTGGTCGCTTGGCATCTGCTTGGCAAATGTTGGCATTCCCTTGGCATCAGCCTATGCACAGTACGATTAACACGGAGACAGACCGCCCCTGATGCAACATGAACCAATCTGAAGCCGAGTTCAGAAACGCCAGGCTTGGTAGCAAATTGATTCATCAGCTGGAAAAAGCTTCATAGGACAAGAGAAAAATCGCTCGCTCATGATCCGATGGCCAGTCGCGGACCAAGACTGCCAACATGGGGATTACGACGCAGCCGAGTCCGTCAGCTGAAGCGCAAGTTGTCGACCTTGTCCCACGTGACGCAACGAACGACGAGATAGAGAACCTCCCTCACGTTGTCGCCAGACTCCCACCAGAAGCATGGGTGGCTGCTCTGATTGGTGCGTCAGAGAGGTTTAGCTATTACTGCTTTGTCTCCATATGGCGTAAGTCATATCCTTTCAAGAACTGTCCTTGACTTTTCAACATGACTGCAAAATAACCAACACTGACTGTCTAGAAAACTACATGCAAAATGATAGGAACTCTAAGCAAGTGCCAGGGGCTCTCGGGCTCGGCCAGTCAACCGCTACGGCGATATCCAACGGCTTCTTTATTTTCCTCTTTCTAATGCCGAGCTGCTTTGCAATCATCTCTGACATTTGGCTTGGACGCTACAAAACACTTTTACTTGGGCTTGTGTGAGTCACGCCTCGTGTTTCTAGACCGAGTCGTAATTACAAGGAAGCTGACGGGAGTCCAGTTTGTCTCTTTGCGGCTCGCTCGTCATGTTCGCGTCAGCTTTACCGTCTTCCCTTGACAACGGTGCAGGTCTGCCTGGCCTGATTATCGCCATGGTACTCATAGGACTGGGTGTTGGTGCTACTAAAGCAACCATCTCCCCTTTCATTGGTGAGAGAACCTAAAAAATTTGTATTCGAGAAACAACGCAAGAGAAGTCAACTGACGACTGCCCCAGGCGATCAATACAAGCAGAAGCCTCCCCAACTCGTCCGGCAGAAAGATGGATTACCTGCAGTGGTTGACGGTACCAGAACGCTTCAATTCCTCTACAATGCCTTTTATTGGTAGGACACCGATGATGAGTAGCACTCTGAACTCGCTGAATAACTTCTCTTCCTCAGGTTCACAAACATCGCTTCCCTCTCGTCCATCCCCGCCACGTTCTTAGAGAGAGAGTTTGGTTTTTGGACGGCATATCTCATGGCCGCTATCTCTGTGATGGCGGCGGTCAGTCTTTTGCTCATCTTTAAATCACGGCTGGGTAAGTAGGTCATCTTGAAGATAGCCAAGACGTCTGTTGACAGCAAGATGCAAAGTCAAGATCCGGCCAGGGGAAAACAATCTCCCCAAAGCCATCAAAGTCATGACAATCGCAGCACGGAACGGTTTCAATCTCGACCACGCAAAGCAGTCCTACCAGACGGAAGCCCACGGTGCCTTGGTCCCGTGGGGGGACAAGTTCGTGGATGAGTTGAGGCGCGGTCTCCTCGCATGTCGCGTCATGTTCGTTCTCATAAACACCAGCCCTCTGTTGACGTACTAAGACTCTTCCAGCTTCTGCTTCGCCTTCTTCTATCTGGCCATCACCCAAATGTTTAACAACCTCATCTCCCAAGCCGGTCAAATGCAGCTTCACGGTGTGCCGAACGACATGCTCCAAGCCATGGCCGGAGTCGCCTGCGTAATCTTCGGACCCATCATCCAGGCACTTTACAACTTCCTCGCCAAACGTCGCATCTCGTTCGGCCCCATGGCTCGCATAGCAGTGGCCTTTCTCATCTGCGGCGGCGGAATGGGCTATGCCGCAGGGCTGCAGAAGATGATCTATAACGCGGGACCCTGCTTTGACGCCCCACGCGCATGCGCTGCTTCAGACGGTGGACGTCTTCCGAACGATGTTAATGTCTGGTTGCAGTTACCGGTATACGTGGCCCTGGCCATTGCCGAGATCTTTGGGCTGGTTACAGCGAGTGAGTACGCGTACTCCAAAGCTCCGAAGAATATGAAGAGCATCGTGCAGGCCATGGTCCAGCTCAGCGCTTGCCTTGGCTCGCTTATGGCCATGGCGCTAAGCCCAGTCTCGCGGGATCCTCATCTTGTCATAGTTTACGCTGTCATTGCGGGAGTCATGGGAGCCTGTTCCGTGCTGTTCTGGTGGAAGTTTCAGGAGTATGATGCCGTAGACCGCGAGTTGAATGATCTGGTAGATGAAGAACGGGAGTCTGGCGTAGCAAGCGCGCAGGAAGATACCAAAGAGCGCACTTAGACTTCATCAAACGACCGTGGCTGATTTCGGCAGAAACTGGGATAGATCTGTCGTTAAGATATCATATGTCTTTGGGCTTGATGCTAAAGTTGACATCGGAAGTACATAGTGGTATGTGATAAAACTCGAGCTGTCGGATATGAAGACAGAAGCTCAATGATCATGTATCATTTTCCGGTTGTCTAGGTAGGTAAGGTATGTTCTTGTCTAGGTACTCTCTTGCCACTCCATTTCGAATGAGCATATGGAACAGCGACGTGTAACTTTGGCCTAGAGCAGATCGCAACATTAGACTTTGATGACTTTGATGCGGTCTGATCAGCCCATTGGGCAGGCAGTCATCATTCATAACATTAGGTAGGTAGACTTGTCTACAGCTATGCCGATGACAGTTGCGTTCACTTGGTCAACTAGCCAACTAATCTGACAAAACGAGTTGAGTTAAGCATGCCACAAAGGATGTTGAGACTTGTACCATAACAAGTGTTACCGGCCACTATTGACCAACCTGGAAACATTGATCTTACGGCTTTATGTTTATTTTCAGCCATATCTAGTCTCAGGACTCCCGCAAAGCCACCAACATAGGTGAGGCGGGCTAACCTCAGCATCGGGATGAGCAAAAGTGCGATGCCACAACTCTCAACTCTCGGCAATACAACCCTTCCACCTCTACCTCAGCTCAACACGAAGTACTCAACAAAAATCAAATTCGGGATCCAGCAGCTGAACCCGGTAATCGACAACGCAAACCTCGCCTCCATCCCCGCCACAAGCATCAACGGGAACTGCCACCTCAACATGACCGCCGCATACGTGCACGCAAAGTTCCGCGTCATCCAGCCCATATGCCCCTTCACATCGCCCCTCTTCACCGCCGCAATGCTCCTCCGCAGCGTCTCCAGCCACGCAGCCGCCAGCGCCGCAAACCCCACCCGCCCCCACGGCAGCGCGAGACTGTGGAACGTGACATAGAACGCCGCGACCCCGCCGGCCGCCACGGCCGCGGCGTACACCCAGCCGAGCCACTTGTGGAAGGCCGGGTACGCGTGGCGCAGCGAGGGGAGGAACTGGAACGGCCCGAGGCCCATGGCGATGAAGGAGCCGAAGATGTGGACGCAGCCGCCCGTGGAGGCGAGGATGCGGGCCTTGATCTGCGGGTCGCCTGGGGTGAGGCCCGTGAAGAAGAGGGCGCCGTGGAGGGAGATGAGGAAGGAGGGGATGGCGAGGAGCCACCACTGCGGGCTCGGGAGCTGGAGGCGCGGGTTTTTGGCGGTGGTGTTGGCTTGACGGATGGTGGTTTTCGTGATGTCGTTGGAGAAGGGGGTGTCGGGTTGCGTGGGGGCGGTGTCTTTCCCCGGTGTCTTTCGGTGGGAGATGGAAGCGTTCAACATCTTTGCTGTTTGGTTGGTGTCGTATGATGAACTGCGGTCAATGTTGTCGTTCAAGAGGTGGTGGGATTGGATCTTGCTGGATTGGCGTGCTCATGGAAATGTTCGCCGGAGCCGAAGTCGATGGTATTTAGATGTATCGCGGGAGGTGGGTTTTCTCCGCGCGGAGGTTTTCGGGGTCACGGACTTTGCCGCTCGCCGGCCGGGGGCCAGTCCCCGCTCGGCAGTTGAAATAGTCGGCCGGCGTTGAGTCAAGCCTCGCTCAGCTCAGTATCTTGCCTTCGGACGGATGGAGAGGCTCAAAATCATCATGCTATGATGTGGGCCGACAGACCTTGGCAGGGTAATCAACATTTACATCCGTATGATTTATCGTCTCATAAGGCGCAGCTGTCGATTCTCTCGATGTTGATCTCGCTTTCGCGAATAGGAGATGAATATGCCATCTCGAGAGTGGAGACGCCGGAGTGCCCCGGTGAGCTACTCGGAGCGGTCCGGACATGGACTTTTCTGGTTGGCCGCTCCGATCATATTCACCTCTACATGCCAACGACTGCGGTTGGAAAGTATCCGCGAGTATTAAAAACAATGAGCATGATCTTGAGAGCTCCTTCGCACTTGAAAAGAGCGAAGGTTAACGGGATGCCCAACACCTGAGCGACTGGGCATCTTAAGAACACGTTTATGTCCCTCCCTTTCTTCGATACCAAGTCATGTGAAACGAACAGCACAGAAGAAGCACACGCATCTGTCGGACATTATCGACGAAAAGAAAATCCAAAGCAGATGATATAGCCTAGATTTGTTGCGTCAACGGTGAATCTGAAAGTTGAGCTCTCGAGTCGTAATCGGAAGTATGTACTGATTCCAGTCTACTAGATATCAATAATCACACAAGACCCACTGCGTATTATTTGTTGAAATATTCTCTATTATGTATGGATTTCAGTTGCGCATGTTATGATGCACTTCTTTAGCAGTGTCTAGTTTTGTGAAACAATGTCCGTGACGCCTGACCTGTACCTCCCAGGGTAATAATTCCTCTTTCCTTGCCGCTCCCATGATGTCCGTTCCTCTTCTTGATTTTATGTGCATCTTGTTACCTCGCGCTCTCCTCTTGATGCAATGCACGTCATGGCCACAACCCATAGACAAAGGGCTCAACTTCCGGGTAATCCTTCTGCATGCCCATGATGATGCTATACTCATCCCTCAAAATATCCGAGCCCTCGTTCCCGTACGCCGTGTACTTGCTCATCTCATGCCTCCGCAACGCCACTGTCCACGGAAAACTCGAATGCGCAACACCCATAAACGCGCTCGCCTTAAAGAGCATCAAAAAGTCCACCAGGGCATGCTGGTCAAACGTCAACTCGTCCAGCAGCTTCCGATCGGGCCCCTGAAGCAAGTCGCGTTTCGTCACCACCGCGACGCTCTTCGTCTCCCCACCGGGGCTCGCCGCGACGCGCTTCTTCAGCTCCTCCTCAAACAGCTCCACCACCGTCTGGTTCCCCGACGCCACGTACACCACACTCAGACCCATGCGCTCAATGTACTGGAAGTGCTCCTCGAACTGGTCCTTCTGCCGCGAGAAGCGCCACTCGTCCGGCTGCCACGCGTCGATCGCGTCCTTCTCGAGCCGCAGGTGCGCGCCAAAGTAGGCGTTCGGGTTGATCGCCCTGGCCGGGTCGATCGGCAGCGCGAAGCGCCGCTTCAGCTCGTAGAGTATCTTCGCCGCGAGCTCGCGCGTGTCGTTGCGGAAGGACAGGATCTTGCCGTACTCGTGCACGAAGGCCGGGCCGTCGTCGCGGACGGGGTACTCGAGGAACGCCTGGCCGATCCGGACGTGCGTCGGCTCCTCCGTCCGGATGGTGACGTTCTTCTCGTTCAGCCATTCGTCGAAGAAGCGCCGCCATTCGCGCGGGTGTTCCAGGCCCTCGCGGGGGTGGTTCGGCTCGAACTGGTCGCCTACAAGGTCGAGTGGCTCCCCTGCCCGGGATTGGTAGTGGGGAAAGTCCTCGATCCGCTCGTAGATGCGCATCCCTGGGCACCCTTCCGTCAGATGGCTGATGAAGGTCTGGCGATCGAGGAGGTAGTCGAGCGGCACCTCCTTCTCGGTCTCGATGTCGGAGATGTCTTTCGCATTGCGCAGCTGCATCGAAGGCACCACGATCGCGCCGCCGCCGTGTATCGCATACCGCACGCACTTCAGAATCTGGTCGCGCACCATGCCAATGCCTCCATGTTGTCCCTCGCAGGTAAACACTAGACCCGGTCGAAACTGTGTAGCGGCGCATGTCGACTGGATTGGTCGGTAATCGATTGGCTCGGGAAACTCGACATTCATAGCCTGTCGGACGAACGCCTCCGCAACCTGCGGCTGGCTGGGCTCCTCGAAGTGGTACAGAAGCGTCGAGATGCCATCGTGGACAAACAGTAGGCGGATACTCCAGACGATGATGAGGGCGGCAGCCAAGGAGATCACCACCTGGGGTTGGCCTTGGCAGAGCATGGCCTTCGATCAATCAGAACACCACAAAAACAAAAAGACATGAGACGGGTTCCTTTTTTTTTCTTCAACGACCATCACGGATTGGGGATGCGCCAAGGACACATGGTTGCTTATAGCCAGGACGGGTAGGTCCCAGCGCCTTGGGATGGACGCCTTTGGCGAGTTTTGGCGACCGGGGCGGGTTTCAGGCCCGTTTCATGCTCTTCTTCGTTTGGCGCGTTTGAAGGCCGCCAGCGACCCCGTGTTTTGTTGATTTACGGTGTGGTCTAGGGCGTGGCAGCCCGGTCCGAACCATTTTCGGGCGTGTTTAAGGGAGTTTAGCGGGCTCCTGGGTGCTGACAGGAGCTTAATGGTGACGCGGATCTGGAACATTGCCATGTTCGCGATGTTGCCTTCCGTGCCGACCGATGCGAGAGCTCCGCAATTACGGCTTCAACCTCGGCCTGCTCGAGCCAACGGCTCATGTCTTGTCGTCAGAGTTGAGTGATCGTCTCGGCCTTCAAACTCCGAGTAGTGGCCTTCATTTCAGAAGAAAGGGATGATTGAAATGACCGGGCCGGAGACATAAGCCGACAGCTCTGAGGCCCCGTTTTCGGGATCGGCGCTGCCCGCGAACCCTCAAACGTGGCCTCCGCGAGCACGGGCCGGCGCGCGGGTCAGTGGAGATCGATGCCGGCTTTTTTCGCGGCGGAAGCTCAAAACGAGCACCCTCAAATATCGAAGGCTTTTTCACACACAAGATGAGAAGGACAGAAGCTTCTGGCTATGAATGAATGCAATTTGAATGCAATTGGCACGTTGGAATCAGGAAAAGAACATGAAATTCAATGTAAGGAGTCTTTGACGAATAGAAAGACAGCAAATGGTTGAACAGAGGGTCTTCCCGTTGCCTCGAAGCCCAGTTGAAAGCAGTGGCATTTGACAAAAGGTTTTGGTATATGACAGCATATATGGAAACCTAGGAGGTAAAAAAAGAAAGACTTCCGCGTGGTTCTCGAAATACCCGCAGGACCAAAACACCATTACGCGCGGTTTCTAGCAGTCTCTGAATAAATTTTCGGAGTCCATCAAGTTAGACTTGGAAGGCAAGGTGATTTTATTTAAGTTTTCTTATTTCTCAGTGTCCCCAGTCGCGGCCGATTTTCAAACTTCCATACCAAGATGCCCAACCCACCATGTTGCCTTTCAAATACGACCCGCTCGACTTTGCGAAGCCAAGTATACGACTTCTGCGTCTTCTGAAAGGCCATGATGGTCCGATACGCTGCGAGTTGTTCGAGGCTCAAATTGCGGAGCAAGTTTGCGATACTCCATACGAAGCGCTTTCATAGGTTTGGGGCTCGTCTAGTCTTACTCACGAACTCGAGGTCAATGGCAAGGAACTACGGATCACCGCAAACTTGCATGCTGCCCTTTCCCATCTTCGTCTTGTTGAAGCTGACCGAGTATTGTGGGTTGACGCCGTTTGTATTGATGAGAAGAACCACAAAGAGCGAGGCCATCAAGTACAACAAATGGGAGACATCTATCGCCAAGCCAGCCAAGTTGTTGTCTGGTTGGGGGAAGCGACAGATGAAGCCGAAGCCTTCATGACGGTGTTGCAAAAGCTGCAGGCTGACATGGAGAGTGACGGGTCCCCTTACAGGAACTGGGTACCAAAGTACAGGAACAAATCGCAACGATATTGGTACAACCGGTGGCTTGAAGAAGTGAAGCATGAAATGTGGAGCAGACATCCCGAGTGTCTCAATGGGCATGTGCATGAGGTTTTTTCCGAACGCGAAATGACAGCCGCAAGAAACGGCCTCATCGAGATTCTTGACCGCTCCTGGTTCAGGAGAGTCTGGATATTGCAAGAAGTTGCAAACGCGTCCGCCCTTACGGTCCATTGCGGAAAGCTATCAGTTCCCGACTTGTACTTCGCAATTGGCCAAGAAATCATCAACTTTTGGTCCCGTACAGACATCACGCCTGAACTCAGAGTCGAGGGCCAATCACAAGAGGTGCGCGAAATAATGCCGACCCGTCGTTGGGCACATGGCCCCTGGTGGGGGCATGAGGGTGGGCGGACTATGTTTTCCTTGTTGAAGCATTTTGGTCAAAGTGAAGCCACGGACCAAAGGGACATTGTCTACGCCCTTCGAGGAATATCAGCGGACAACAAAAACCTTTCATTGCCTGCCGTGAACTACGAAATGTCCGAAAAAGGCTTGGCGATCGATATGTCATCCTTCATTTTTGATCGCGAACTCACATCCTGGGCCCGTCTTGACTCGATATCCGACCTTGTCATGCAGCTAGACTGGCTCCTGGCATCCTCCATCACTGATCAGCGGATTTGCGTTCCCAACGCCAATGTTTCACGCCTTCCTGGTCAAGGAATCGTGGAAATTACACTAGAAATCTTGGAGCTACCCTTCGTAACCGGACACTGGAAGATGATTGACAAAATGCTTTCCCCTCATACCGAGGGCCATATCAGGTTTTCTCCAAAAGCAGTCATGGAGATTTACCGAAAATGCGACTCTTTCGTCCCCGATTTGAGAGACATGAAATCTAGATCTGACATTAGCTACGACGAAATACTCTACGCTGCGCTGCAAAACCCGCATAAGGGACAACAAATCATCGAAAGGTTATGGGGGGACGATGACACTCGGGAGTACGCCGCGGGTTGTGGGGTCAATGTTTTGAAGCTATTCTGGGGAATAGAGGCCCCAAACGATGATTTCCACCCTGGACCAGTCGCAATTCATGCAAACTGCCTCGCAGCTCTAGTATCACAGTTGATTGGCAACCGCCGAATGCTCACGCCATTCGATCATTCTTGGATGAGTCAGGAAGGCGAGTCATTGTTGGGATACTCCATCAAAACTGGCAATACCTGGCTTGCACTGAAGCTTCTCGTGCTTGGCGCGGATCCTAATATGAAGTCCGAGGGATGGACTCCTCTGATGCTGGTGGCCATGAATCCCCATGAGGGATTCAAAGAGGTCACCATGTTCCTAATCAAAAGCCGCATCGATCTTCATGAGGTTGTTGACGGTGAGACAGCCATGACTTTGGCGCAGGAGTACGGAAACACTGAATTGGTTCGTTTGCTATCTGAAAGCCATCACTTCCAAGATGTGCGCGGTCAGAAACGCAAACGTGATTCAGACCCTGGAATATGAGCTGTTATCTAGCAAGTTGAGCAGAGTCTTGTTAGAGATTGAGGACTACCACATGATACATTTTCTGAAACAAGAAATAAGGGCGTTGTAATGGCCCAAATCTCACAGGGAGAAACCGCTTTAGACTCCGATGTTGGACAATAAGAGAAGATAATGGATCATGTTGCAGCGTGAATAGCGTTTCGGCCAGTTTTCAGTCGAAATATACTGAGCGGGTTCTTGTGATGCTCATCGATGCCATGTTTGATCTATGACATGCAGAAGTTCACCATCTAGGCTTTGCAGTTTTGCAACCTAGGGCTCTGAGCCATTGATCGAAGTGAAAACTCATAATATTAAGACTTTGCCGTTACGCATTTCGGCATTGTAATAATCTGGACGTGTGACCGGCAAGTAGGGCATTCATATCTCGATTTGCGTCGGAAACTCAAACGTGTCAAAGGCTCTGTCAGATGTCAATAGAGAGGGAAACAACACCTTCTGCCTGGCTCCAGAGAAGGAAAGATTACCGTTTCAGACCTCAATTTCTGTACTCAGGTGGTTAATGCGCAATTCTGAAGACAAAGAAGGTTTGGTCAAGAAGTGGGCCTTCTAGTTGACATTGGGCAAGGTGGCGACTTTCATGTTTTGTTTCCAGCCGTCTTTCAGAATGGCTCAACACCCCCCGGCCATTTTGTGAATCACTCTCAATTCATTCATCATGAACATCCAAATGGCCTCAAATCGGGTCTCTTGACTTTTGAAGTAAGCTTTCGTGGAAGGGGTATTTAGATACCACCTGCCTGCCGTCTGGACTCAATTTCGAACCACAAGTCCTCCGTCACAACCCAAACGAGCTTACCATGGACTCATTTACACACGAACCGCTCGACCTTGACCAACCCTCAATTCGCCACCTCTGCCTACTGAAAGGACGTTACGGCCCCATTCACTGCCATATGTATCAAGATCACCTCGGCGACACGGCTATCCCTTACGAAGCCCTCTCGTACGTCTGGGGCTCATCCGAGCTGACGCATACGATCACTGTCAATGGAAAGCGAATGCTCATTACTAAGAATCTCTTCCATGCGCTCCGTCAACTCCGATCTAATGAGCACGATCGGGTTTTGTGGGTAGATGCTATCTGCATCGATCAGCAGAACCACAGAGAGAGGGGACATCAAGTGCAGCAAATGAGCGAAATTTATCGACGGGCTGAGCGAGTTTTATTCTGGTTAGGCGATGGTAACACAGACACTGATGCCCTCATCTCTATGTTGCAGAAGCTCAAAGATAAGATGGAAGGGCCCGGTGGTCTCTACAATGGCTGGGTGCCGATGGATCAACACGAATTAGTGAACGAATGGGTCGACCGCTGGCTAAAAGATTGCAAAACCCTGGAAGGCCATGTGATCCAGTCAAGCCGTCATTACAAGGCAAAATTGGCTCGCGGCCTTGACCTTCTCCTGAAAAGATCGTGGTTCAAGCGTGTGTGGATTCTACAAGAGGTCACCAACGCTCAAGCGGCTCTCATTTGCTGTGGCAGGATGTCCGTATCCGCCATGTACTTTGCTCAATCACCGTCGTTTATCGAAGCTTCACCTGATCCTCATTGTCAAGCTGTTCTAGAAATTATGCCTGGACCTTCTCGCATGATTTCTTGGTCAAATCAACATTTGAATTTGTTTTCCCTCTTGAAGCGATTTGGCACCAGTGAGGCAACCGATCCACGAGACATCATATTTGCTCTTCGCGGGATTCCAAAAGAATCAGCTCGTCTCAGTTTCCCAGACGTAGACTACGATATAACAGAGGCAGGACTGGCCCACAAGGCATTCAAGTCAATGTTTGGCATCGCAATCCCCTCATGGGCTAAGATCAACACAATCAATGATCTAGTCACGCAATTGGATCGCTTTCTCGCTGCAGATATTGTCGGTAGCCCGTCCACAGCACCACGCAGACATTTGAAGATGAGAATTACAGAGAGGTTCCTCCGTACCATGATCAATTCTGGTGGGGAGGGTACTATCACGAGAGCGCCCAACTTGTGGCGTTGCGCCGACCAAGCTGCGGTGCTACATGCGTATCGCTCAGCTCATTTGGAGTTAGCAACATTCCTGTTCAATATAAAAGAGGAATCAATACCATGGCACCGCTTGGTGTATTCTGCTCTCCAAAATTCTACTGGACAGGGAGTAGAGTTGATCGATAGTTTATGCGAAAGCGGCGGCCTGGGTAAGGAACAGACAACAATCGCAACACAGATGCTTTACCAGTTGTTCCCTCTCTGGTTCAAACGTCGCCCCAACAATGCAGAGCCCATCGAAGAAAGTTTTGACTCGTCATGTGTCTTCGCAGATGGTTTGACAGCACTTCTGGATCAGCTCATCAAATCTGGCAGAAAGGCTCCTGTCGATTTATCCTGGAGAGACAGCAACCGCAACTCATTGCTGTACATGGCCGTCAAAAGCGGAAAATTAAGGGTGTTTCGTAGGTTGTTCAGTTGTGACCCTGCTGGCTTGACGAGATTCGAGATCAATCGTTTACGGCAAAAGGGGACATTCGCTGGGAGGGGCACATCGGCGCACCAGTCAGCGGTCGCGCAGATGATCGCCATTCTCTTACAAAACGGCTTGAATAATCCAGGAGATTTTCCAGACAGTTCAGGCAACGCAAAGTTGTGTGCTATCTTGTCAGACTGTCTTAGTCAAGATGAAAGGCGGGTGCGCCGTAAACTAATTCACGTTGGATGAAGAACCCTTCTTTGAGCCGAAACGCTGTTCTGTACCAAAGAGAATAACGATACCGAGCGTCTCAGCATCGGACAAAATCTTCAAATAGATAGAAAACACCTCAGATCTTGAAATTGAGACTGGAAACACCAATAGTTATGGGAGTTGATATGTACAAACCTTCCACTTCGGCAGGAAGTTTTGGCTGCCGTGGAGCGATCTGTTTTGTAGGATGTCTTGTTAATATGCACAATTTTCTCAAAAGTTCAGCAGCAGCCCTATCTTACTACACACACTGCTGGTGGTTTGGTTCAAATAATCCAGCCGAAGGACGGGGTCTACGGTTGGCCACCACGCAAGCCTCGAGTTCACTATGGAGCTTACAGCTTCCGTGGGAACTGTAAATTTTGTCCAATCAAAGCCTACTAGGTACAGTGAGTCTGAGCCGGGCTACTATTTATTATGAAGAACTTGGTGCCTAAGAAGTTCCCTTTCCGTATCTTGGATTCTGTGCCATCCACTCCTTTACCATACCGCGATAGTCCACGGGTGTGTAAGATTCCCAGAACTCTGCCCACTTGCTCGGCTTTCTTTGCGTCTGCACGCCAACCTCGCCAAGTAGCATATCCCAGTATGGCAATTGGTCAAAAACAATATCCGTGTACTGGCGTCCATGTCCATAAGGTGCTCGGTGTTGGGCCCACCTCTGCATGAGCGCAGTTTCTTCGTAGACCTTGCCAGCACGGATATCCCTGTCGAGCGTCGGAATCTTGCCCTCGAAGTAAGCCAAGGCCCACAAACACTGGACTTCCAGACGCATAATGTTGGCCAAATTGCTGAAAACACCCAGAAAGATAAGCGAGCGGTCATCGTTGGCAGCGAGACCTGGAGGCGCCATGCCGCGGTACAGGCGCCAGGGGCTGTACGATACCTCGACTGAGGCACCGGGGTTGAAGGGTTTTGGTTTGGACGAAGTAGGACTCAAGAAAGGGCCATCGAGAAGACGAGGGAAGCGGGCACCGATAGCCTTGTCAGCCTTGGCGCTTTGCTCATTCCAGAAGGCGACTTGTTCCGGGCTCATTTCAGTAGTTGGGACACCGAGCTCAGAGTGAAGCGATGCAGGTTCGAAGTTCATGGTAGGCTTGGCAGAAAATCCGGTAGAGGCAACGAGGAGGTCAACTGAGAATGATGTGCCATCGGCGAGATGGACTCTGTGATCTGATAGATGGTCGATGTCCTCACGATAAATCTCGACGGTGCCGTTGCGGACATATTCGAAAAAGTCATCATCGAAACTAAGGATACCCGATGCGGTTCCGTACCTAAACATTTCAGTCAGATAATGCTCGAGGAATTTGGATGTAGAGACATACCAGAATTGATTCTGCTCCGGCTGGAGCACCTTCGTCTTCTCATGCGTCTGGTACCCACAATCCTTGATCGTATCGTACCGAATCAACTTCCAGAAATTTCTCGAAATAACTCTCCCGATCGCGTTCTCGTGCAGAAAGCGCCGGATCCAGGACAAGCCCGACATATCGGGAAACATGTTCGGCGACATGAACGCGACAATGCGTCTCGTCACAAGCCTCTCTCGCCAGACCTTGAACGGGCCAAGCTGTGTAAACGCGGTGAAGACCCACGCCGGGCCCCGCCCCGAGCGGCGGATCACCCAGCGGACCTTGTGTCCGGTCGATGCCGCCAGGTGCACGGAGTCGTATGCGGACTTGCTTCCACCGAGCACCGCGACGGTCTGGATATCGGGGTCCTCGAACAGTTCTTTGCGCGGTCCGAGGTTCGAGGAGTGGATCATCGGTGCGTTGAATTCATCGGACCCTTCGATCTCGGGCATGTGCGGGACGGTGAGCACGCCGGTCGCAACGATGAGACGGTTGCACGAGATGGTCTTCGCCTCGCCGTTCTCCTCGACATCGATGTACCATTCGGCGCTGTCCGGGCGGGTGATACGGTTCACCATGGTATTCAGCTGGATCTTGTCGTAGACACCGAAGTGCTTGGCGTACGACACCAAGTACTTGTGCATCACCTCCCCAGGAACATGCTGCTTCTCCTTGAGGCCATATTTCTCGAGATCCATGGGGAAGTCGGAGAAGTCGATCGACGTCGTGAAGTTGTTCGTCTTCAGGTTCGGATAGATCTGCTCCTGCGACCAGACCCCGCCGACGGAGGCACGGCCATCGACGAGCAAAATGTCGGATGATGGATCGCGCTGAAGAAGCGTCTTTGCAGCGCAGAGACCGCTCGGTCCGGCGCCGATGATGAGGGTGTCGACCGTAGGCGCCATCTTGCGTTCTCGACGAGCAGCCTTCAAAAAGTCGTTGAAGAAGAGCAGCCCGCGGGTGTCAGAACAGCTCCATGGCGGATCGTATGTAGGGAACCCAGCCTGGTTTAAATCGAACTCGGCAACGGCGGGATGTTACACAACAGCCCAAGAATACGGCACTACGGGAAGCCTCCCCGCGCGGCGAGGAGAGTTTGGGCACCATGAACTCTGCCGAATTGGCGTCCACGGATAGTGGCTGGCCACCCCGCCAATTCTGGTTATCTACACGTCGCACAGCTTTGCGCCCACAGGCTATCCGAGAACTATGTGAAGGCTCGGAGACATTGCAACTGGCAGCATTGTGCCGAGCTGAGGTGACTACCGTGTCAGGAGCTGAAGCTAGCATCGAATACGGCATGGAAGCACACCTAAGCTGACGGAACGTCAAAGGTCCAGCCACGCGGTATCCAATCACCGCGCCGCCTTCGCCTTTCAGGGAGACGCCACGAAGGATTCTTGGCTTCTGCGCTAACTTAACAGAAAACGCGTTGTCTCAATTACCATGTTACGCGAATTTGCCGATGCGGGACATGGAGAGAAAGGAGGCGGGTTTAGGCGACGAGACGGCAGTGCCTATCAGGCTGTCAAGGGCCCAGAACTGCAGAAGCGAGCTGCGCTACTGCACCGTGTGCCAGCTGATTGGGATTATTGCGGCTGATGTGAGCTGGCTTTGCGGTCTAGGTCATTTTCGGCGAGGCTTTCTAGACTGATGCGGTTAGGGTGTTGCGAGGATTGGGAATGGTTGGGGCTGCGGAGATAACGTGGCTGCGCGTGCTGGCGAGCTCGAGGTCCGTTCTAGGCGGGTGAAACTTGCACGTTCCTCTCGACCGTCCGGTCTTTTGGGCTAGAGTATGGGCTGTAAGCACCGGCTTGAACTCTGTGTGGTTCACTGGTGCCTGGTTGGTTGGTCACTGGCGCAAGTCGTTGAACTTCACGATAACTGTCGCAGAAGCTGCTCACACTAACTATGATGTTTGCAGCTGGTCGAATCCTTCACGATGCATCGCAGGTGTTGTGACTGGTTACTCTCAACACGATGGATTCGAAGGTCCGGCCCGTTTGCATTGTCAGACCTCGATTGGAAGGATGAATTGAGCCAGGAGGTTGGAAGAAAAAATGCATATTGAGCCTGTGCATCCTTCGCTTCGATGCCCGTCGTAGTCGTGCCACGTATAAGATTTTGGGGCAATGTCTCGGCAAGTCTAATTACACATAGATGAAAGACTGTGTTCAGTTGATTAACGAAACTCTGCCGTGATGCCTTAATGAGGTAAACCCGGCGTTTGATGCAGTGCGCACCTACTTCCGTGGTCGTGAAAATGAGTGGCCTACCTTGGTATGACAAAGCCATTCAAACTTGACTAGAGGTTGTCGCGAACTCTGACCACGATGGGAAGTGGATATTTACGGTGGTGTGGCCAGAAACAACTTGCTGGGGTGTTGTCTTAAGGCGTTCATTTGAAGACGCTTGGGAGGCGCCCTTCATTGCTGATGATCCCGCAATTTTCATGCAAGACACTCTGGTTATGCATGATTCCTTCATGAGTTCTCTGTTGTCGCCATCGAGTGAAGCTAGCAAAATAAAGATGACGGTGGCGAAATGACCACCTCCTCAAGGCAGGAATGACTACTCTCAACCCGCATATACCTAGTCATGCCGTAATTACCGCTCAGAAACAGGTAAACAGCGAAGTTTGTAATCTTAGGGTTTTGAGACTTAGCGTAGCATTCATGGCTACGGTCAGTCTTCCTATGAAGAGCCAATGTTTAGGTGACGTGAGGTGCAATTCCATTCTTACGGTAGTGAAATTTTATAATTTTGTATCGCGGATGGTCACTCTGCCGCCAGTTTAGTCTCATCGCCCGTCGATAGCAAACAGTCAATAGAATCGTGGGTTTGCAGCGGCACTCTATCTTCGTATCAATTTTCGGCATAATGAGAACAATGATGACGAGTGAGTTTCAAGTCGGTAGGCACTTTGTCATAATCACAGAAACCATCCGGGTACATTTGCCTCGTGGCCGCAAAAACCTGGACAACATCATTGAAGCCCATTTTCATTCTTGAACACCTTTCTGGTTGGGACCCACTTCAAACCTTTGCTTTTATCTCTTCGCTGATGGAGCTTAGAATTCCAAGATCTTACCTACGGTCCCCAATTTCGACATCGAAATACTCTTCGCCAAACTCGATTCGAACACAATATGGAGCGTTCAGAGGACATCTCAACAAAATCTAAAGAAACAGGACCACCTCCATTATATGCCGAAACTGCGCTCACCGGCTGCCAATCCGAACAGGCGAGAAATGGTGACGCGGCCAAGTGAGTGGCTGCGATAAGAAGGGCTCTCGCAAGTATTCCTGCATCGTCAAATATCTCAGGTACATCGACAAGGAGTGGTGAAGTTTCGCTAGAGTCTTTACCCAGTCTGGCTCACGATCATGGCATAACGGCAATAGCACCGTTCTCAAGCGTGGTTCCTGGTGGTGAAAACAAGGCCCGCCTTTCCTGGTTTCCTCTCAAGGGCGAGCTACTTCCAATTCCTCACGGCAACGTGGTCGACATAGGACACGAATCCTAACCGAAGACAACAATGATGCAAATATCCAAGCTTCCCTTCGAGATACAGGATAGGATCTTCGAGATGGGAACGTCGATGGTCATCTACGCAGTTTATGTGCCTGTGGAAGATGTTGATCTCTATGTTCGCCATAATAGCAACAGTCACATAAGAAATTCTTCCAATGAACAAATGGTCCAGGACATAGCAAACTCTTGTCCTCTAGCATACACCTGCCGCCGTTCCCGTGCCGCCGTATTCAGAAGACTACACCGCCTAGCCCAGAACGAAAGACCGATAATCCGGTTCGCGATCCTCGAGTACATTCACATCACCGTCAGGTTAAGAGACATGGTGAACAGCCAAAACCACCCCATTACACGTCACGAGTCTGATGAGGAAGATCCCAACATGTTTTTGAGACTGCCTAGCATTTGCCTGCACGAAAGCCCCTCTGTACCGGTCGCAGACTTGGAGGACTGGTATACTACACTGCCCGCCTTCCTCGAAAACAAAGTAGATCGTGTCGACGCCGAATGGTGGTGGGACAGAGACACTGGAATAGCTAGGGTGTCTCCTTTGTTGGGAAAATTCATGCATAGCTTCCCCCGGGCAACGCATTTCACCATCACGCCGCGTCTACCTTTCATGCTGAGTGCGCAACCCGCCACATCAGGCATTGTGGACGGCAAACACCGCTTACGAAAGCTTGAGGCTAGGGGAGAAGAGCTTGAGATCTTGACGCTGAGGGGAGGCAGAGAGATATAAGTATCTACAACGCCGACTGATGTCTCTATGGGAGCAGGAGGGTTGGACCACGATGGCGGCCTACGCGACGAAGGATTTCCCGTTACCTATATTCGAGTTCAAACATAAGGTGAGAAACCCGTGTGGCGATCCATGTTATCTCGTAAAGACTCATTGAGATTGATTCGATGCTAATGGTATATAGAGAACATCACTTTATGGGTATCGCAAATAGCTAATTATCTGCTGTGGTGGCATAAATACTACGCGGGAGGAGGTGGGAATGACCGCAAATTGGAAATTGGGCGAGATGCATCGCTATGTCCTCATTATCTAAGGCCGGGACGATATTGAGATATTTGCCCCCCTAAGAACTTGGGTAATCGCTAATATTGCAATCAAGCTGTAAGCACCAAGACTGGAACTATCGTCTTAGTCTATCCCTCAAGGATTTCGCGATGATCAAGTCAATTGCCGCGCTTGTGAAACTTCAGGACCTATGCATCGGGAAACCTGCGTTATGTTTTCGCCTTGTGTATGGGCCCAGCTAGCAGGCTCGTTTACTGACAATTCTCCCATAATGAAATCCCCACGATGGGTGTGCTATAAACCCTCCCCGCTTCTTTTGTGAATTTTTGTATGACTAGGGATATATGAGAGGTCCCCTTTACTCTAACTACCTCCTATATATCTAGTAAACTACCCTTATTAACTACTGCTCTATTAAGCTATAGTACTACCTTAAGTTCTACTAATAAGCTCTCTTACTTTAGATAGGTTAACTAGTTTACTTTATAATACTAGTTATTAGTTATTTTATTATTTTTAAATACTTTAGTAATATCTTTAAACTTATTAAATATTTTAAGAAGAGATAGATTATTATAGCTATATTAGTAGAGGATAATATATATTAATAAGTAATAGAAGAATAATATTTCTTTAAATTTATTATAGTTCTAAGGGAAAAGGTATTTACTTTAAAACTTATAGATATTATATTTTTTTTTTCTAATAAACTATAGCGAGGTATCTAGTGATGCGCTATACGCCTTATGAGGGAGCCTCGGTGAGCGCTCACTGAGGAGTAGGTTATATAAGCTACATAGGCCTAACGCTTTTAGGATATAAAGCGTACTAAGAATATAATATCCTCTTAGAAAAAATATACTTTTATTTAACTTTTTAGTTTCCTCTAACTATTACTTATATAATAGTTATAAGCTTAGTTTATTAAATTTTACTCCTATTTTTATTAGTATATTATAATTACTTATAAGAGTAAGTAGGACTCTCTCTTTTCTCTTTTTAAACTAATTATAACTAACTAACTACTAAGATATTTACTTTTATTAAGAACTAATTTATAAGTTCTAAATACCTCTTAAAAACTTAAGAGGACTAAGATAGCTAAATTATCTCTCTTAAGTTTAACTATGTTCTTATAGGAGTTTAGAAATATATTAACCTAAATACTTTAAATACTTTAAACCTCTTTAAGAATTAATATAAGAATACTTCTAAGGTTTCTACTTTTATAGAAGAGGATTATATTTAATATACTTATAAATACTTAAAATACTATTATTACTAAACTATAGAGAATTAAAAGTTTAAGGGGATTTTATTTACTTTCTCTACTCTTAAACTTAAGTATTTTATAAAGTTTTTAATTAAAGATTTAATACTTTTTAATTACTATAAACTATATCTCTATATATAGGAGATTTAAGCTAAATATAAAAGAGATATTTAAGTAATAAACTTTTATAAATATTAAGAAATCTAAAACTAGGTTATAAAGATAACTAATAAAGAACTTTTAAATTTTATTTAGCTTAAATTCTTAATAAAAACTAAATTTAAATAAGAGACTTAAGGAAATACTTTTAGAATTATACTTAGAAATACTTTTATAACTACTCTTAAAATATCTTAAGCTTTTAAAATATCTTAAGGGATAGTTATAACTTATAATAAGGTTTAAACTACTATAAGCTTTATAATAAATAATAACTCCTCTTATTATACTTTTTAAATAATAATCTATACTCTAAAGGAATACTTTATAAAAAGAGAATTAGTAATTATTATTACTATAAGAGAAAGGTATCTTACTATACTTAAGAAAATATTTTATTTATTAATTAATCTTAAGGATTTCTATACTCTTTAGTTTATAGCTTTTAATAAGGGATTAAACTATAATATTTTAGAAGTATAGAGAGCACTTATAGTAAGAAGCTTCTTTTAAGTAATTAAAGTTTAACTTACTTCTAATTAAGTTACTTAATATTTTTAGGACTATATAGCTCTTAAAGAGAGTAGCTAGAGGACTCTTTCTCTTAAAGAGATAAGAACTTTATTTAAAGGGGTTATAAATCTATAAGTTTAATAGAAAAAGAGCTACTTAAATAGCTACTTTATAATACTTAAGAGAAAATCTAATTTATAATAAAACTTAAATAATACTAAGATATACTTTAAGTTTTAGAACTCCTTAAGTAATATTTAGGATTATTTATATTTTAATTATATAAATATAGATTTTATAGCTTAATATACTTAATCTCTTATAGAATATACCTAAGTAGAGTTCTCTTTTATAAGGAAATACTTATATTAATATACTTTTTAACTTACTTAGTAGTAAAAGAGTAATATTAAGAATAAAGCTTTTAATAAGAAGTATAAAGCTTTTTATAAAGCTTTTATTAAGAATAAATAGGTTATAGTTAAAGAGATAAATAAGTTAAAAGGATAAAGGTATACTTCTATAAGTATTCTTTTAAATAGGTTTACTATTATAGCTATTTTTTAATCTATTTTAAACCTTCCTCTCTTTTAAAAAGAAAAAAGGTTCTTAATTAAAGCTTTTTTTATAAGTATTACTAATTCTGCTCTTTTTTAGTATTTAACTATTATAGATATTAAAGTATTTACTTATTTTATTAATAATTTTAATCTTCTTAAGGATTACTATAAGTTAGATAAACTAAATTAAGTTATAGCTAATTTATAATCTCTTTATATTAGAGGAATAAGTACTAAAGTTTTTAAGAACTCTCTAAATAAGCTTAGAGGAGTTAATATAGAGGATCTTATTCTAAAGAATATCTCTTATATAGAAGGCTTCTATATTAACTTAATCTCTAAGTACTACTTTAAGATAGCTAATATTTAATATTATAGAAGTACTAATAAGCTTTATTTTAGAAGTAGTAAAGGTTTTACTTTTTATAAGTTTATCTATAATAATAAAAAAGTACTCTTCTTTAAATATAAGCTTTCTTCTAATTACTTCTCTATTTTAAGTTACTCTTTATTATATTTTAATATAAGTTACTCTAGAGAAGTTAACTTTACTTATATAGCTATATCTAATAAACCTTTATAACTATTATTTAGACTAAAACCTATATATAGTAATTCTATTTAGTTATAATACCTTTATTTAAGATACTTTAAGTTTAATATTTTTAAGTATTTAGTCTAAAATACTTAGGAAGTAAAGATTAGAGGCTTAATATAGTTAGAATATAAGGAATATATAATAACTTATATATAGAAAGTAATCTTAAGAGGACTTTTAGAAAACTATAGCTTATATTTATACTAGAGAATATTTTAAGATCTCTTTAACTACTTAGTTACTTTATTAAGAGCTTTATAGCTCCTATTTATTAAAGATAAGTACTTTAGAAAACTTTATAGCTTTTATTTATATTTAAAAACGCACTTTAAAGTATTTTATATAATCTTAATATTTAAAAATTAGGTTTTTAAGTAGAAAGGAGTATTTATATATAAAATATAATAAGATAATAAGTAAGTAGTTATTAAGATCCTTAATTATACTAAATATAAGAGATAAGCTAAATAAAAAAGGATTAATCTAAAGCTTTTTTTATTTTATATAAAAAAGTTTATAGGAGGGATTAAGAGAGCTAAAAAAGAAGTAATTACTAAAAGTATTAAGATAAGAATAGCTATAAATCTATTAGAAGAGCTATAAGATAAATTAGTATTTATAGGAATTCTCTTATTTAATATAAGCTTATACTCTTTAATAAACTAAAAGTTATTAAATAAGGTTAAATAAAAATAGTTTAAGAAGTATATAAACTTATAAATATTAGTTTATAGAGTTCTAAAATCTCTTAACCTCTAACTTTATTAAAATAAGATATATACTTATAGTTATAAAGTATATCTCTTAAAAAGAGAAAGAGAAAGAGGGATAGAGAGGAGAGAGTTTAAAGTAACTTTATATAAGTATATTAGTTATCTTATAGGATATATATTAAATATATATAATCTCTATAGGATATAGATCTTAACTTTTAAGAGAGTAATTATTACTTATAATATTATATTTAATAAGAGTAAGTTCTATTTAAAAAAGGATTTTAAGGAAACTTTATAGATTAGAGAGGTAAGAGTAACTATAAACCTTATTAAAGAAGTAGTTAACTTCTCTAGCTTAATCTTATAAAGACTTAATATCTTTATAGAAGATAATTTTATCTTAAGAGAAGAGGTTATTATATAAATATTATAATAAAATATAAGAAATAAAGATTTAATTAAGAGAGCTTAATAAGCTTTACTTATACTTAAGAATATATTTAACTTACTTAGTTAGGGATATCTTAAAAGTAGTATTCCTATAGTTATTTTTATAATAATAGAGGAGCTAAATATATTAAGTAAGAAAGAGTATTTAACTATAGATAAGGTTAGCTTAAAATTAGTAATAAAGTTACTTAAAAGATAAGACTTTTTAAATTTAGTTAGTAGCTTAAAAGAGAGCTCTTTTTAACTTTAAAATTAACTTAACTTAGAGGATATTAGTAAAAAAGCCTTATAACTACTATAAAAGCGCTTATATATTTATAAAATATAAGAAAAGTTATATATAAACTAATAAATTACTTCTATTTAAAAGAGAGCTTTTATACTTATAGCTAATATACTATTTATATTATATATTACTATAAAGTAAATAAAGAATTTCTTTTTTATTACTTTTATATTATTCTAATAAAAAGAAAATAAAGAAGACTTATAATATAATATTTTATACTTAGTAGTATAAGGTACTACTTAAAGACTTTTAAAGAAGAAGTTCCTTTATAAAATAGATTTATAGAAATAAGAGCTAAAATCTCTTCTTAAAAAGGAAAATAGATTATATTATATTATACTTTTAGCTCTCTTAAAAAGCTAGAATAATTTAGAAAAACTACTTAAAGATATATAAGTATTATTCTATACTACTACTTAAGAAGAAATTAGAAAGTTACTTTATAAAAGGACTTAGAGGTTAATAAACTATAGATATATATACTTAAAACCTCTCCCCTTAAAGTAAGTATTTACTTATAAGTTTAATAAAAATAGCTATTTAGATTAATATAAAGTAAGAATCTATATAAGAAGGGATCTCTAGAAAAGAGAGCTAGAGGAGATATATATAGTAACCCTTATAATATATATATTTAGAGTTATTATAGCGTTTATAGTAGAATTTAATCTAAAAGTGCTCTAATATAATATTATTAATACTTTTCTTAATATAGATATACTTAAAAATAAAATACTAATTACTTATAAACTTCCCCTTAGAAGTATAATACTCCTTATAGATTATATTATTAGAAGCTTTAATAATAAGTATATTAAACTTAAGAGAGTACTTTATAAGCTCTATAATATACTACTTTTATAGTATAAAGAGTTTTACTTAATACTTAGGAGCTTAAGACTTAAGGTTTTAAAAGAGGATTTATATCTCTTCTAAAGCTTAAACTATAAGGTCTTTATTATCTTCTATATTAATAATATTTTTATACTCTTTTATAAGGATAATAAATAGTATTTAAGAAGAGTAATTAATAAGATAATAGAGGCTTATAAAGTTAAAGAGTAAAGCTTTATTAAGTAGTACTTTAAAATATAAGTTATTAAGGATTATATAGTTTATAAGATCTATTTTATTTATAACTTATATATATAAAAGATTACTACTTATTTTAATCTCTATAATAAAGTATATCCCTCTATATTACTCCTATTAGGAGAGTTTATAAAGAATAAGAGATAAGTAACTCCTTAATAAGTAAAGTTATTTTAAGAAATAGTAGGCTTTATTTTATATATAGCTATCCTTTTATAAGTAGATATAGCTTTTCTATCTTTAATTTTCTTATAATTCCTTATAAATCCTTTTAAAGAACACTTTTATATAATAAGATATATAATTTACTACCTTTTTAATACTTATTACTTTATAGTCTACTTTAGTAGCTTAAGGGGTAAACTTAAAAGTATACTTAAGGATATAATAGTTTTTTTTATTACTAAAGATACTTTATTTATAAATAACCTAGAGTTTTACTACTCTTTATAAAGATATATTATAATAATATTTAGAGGAGTAATCTAATAAAAGGCTATAAAATAAATAACTATTATTATATTAACTATAGAAGCTAAGCTCTTAAGTTTTAGTAAGATTATAAGAGAAATAGTTACTCTTTAAAAGCTCTTTAAAAAAATTAAACTTAATCTTAATAATATATAGAAGATTTATTATAATAATTAATAAATAATCTATTTTATTATAAGTAATAGAGAATATATCTCTATTTATTTATATTATATAGATATCTATAATATATAGTTAAAATAAAAATATAAGAAAGGAAGCTTTAAAGTTATTTATATACTAATTTATAAGATACTAATAAATAGACTTATAAAAAACCTCTTATAAGTAAAGTTTAAAAACTTTAGAAATTTTCTTAATCTATAGGATATAAGATATCTAATTATATCTATAAAACTATAAGTAAAAAACACTTATAAAAGCTTTTCTTCTTAAGATTTAAAAAGTATTAAAAAAAGGTATAAGACTTAAGAATTCTATATAAGTGCTAAGCTAATCTAGCTACTTATAAAATATAAAAAACTACTACTTATAAAAACTAAAAACTTATAAGTACTTAAGGTTTATTATATATAATATCTAAGAGATTAAGAACCTCCTTAAGCTTTTTAGCTTAGTTAAAACTAGAGAAAATACTTTTTATAAGCGCTATTAAGTTATAATTAGTATACTTATAGATATACTATATATAAATATTATAAGTAATAATAACGCTCTTATAAATAAAGCTATAGTAAGAAGTACTATTATAAACGCTTATATAACTAATATAAGAGGAAGTAAAATTAAAAACTATAGTAAAATTAAAAACTATAATAAAATTAAAAGTATTAAGAGTACTTATAGTAATAAAGGCTAAGTAAATAGGAGTACTTATAGCAGTAGAGGCTAAATAGCTAGAAATACTTATAGTAGTAGTAGCTTAAGTATAAGGGATAATATAAGAATTTCCTTAAGAATTATATATATAAATAATAAGCATTAAGCTAAAAGTACTTATAGGAGTAGAACTAAAAACGCTTAAAATTATAGGAACTATATTAGTTAAACTCTTATTATAAGGAGTACTTAATCTAAGTCTCTAAAAAGTACTTTTAGTTTAACGCTTATAAACTTTATCCTCTTTAGCTTTAGCCTCTTTTAAAACCTCCTCTTACTTATAATAAGTAATCTTTTAGGCGTTCTTATATATATTAATAGGAGTATAATTAAATAAGTATCTTTTAAGGACTTTATTAAAATATCTTAAGTAATAATTTAAAATATTAAGAGAGAAAAAAAGGTATTAAGTACTTATAACATTAAGAGTAGAGGTTTAAATAAGTAGAGTATTTATAAGCTAACTACTTATAGGAGGAATATAAAAGTTAAAGTAAATAGAGGACTTATTTTAGCTTTAAGTAATTACTTCGCTTAGTTTATTTATTTTATCCTCTTAAATATCCTTCTCTTTTTAAAAACACTACTTACTCTTTAAACTAAAGTTTCTTAGTAAATAATAAAGAGCGTTCTAAATTAGAGGGAAAAACTAACTTTTAAGAGTAATATAGTTCTAAATACTAAAAATACTTATAAAAAGTAAAAAGGGGATTAAACTAAGAATACTTATAATAAGTCTCTAAGTAGGTCTATTAGAAGTAAATAGATAGCTAAGAGCGTTTATAGTAAAATAAGAAGGAGTTATATTAAGAAGATAAAGTATAAGAGAAGGAGATATACTTATACTAAAAGACCCTCTAAAGTAAGTAACCTTACTAAAAGCACTCTTAAGTATACTTATAAGAGTTTACTTATTAATAGCCTTTCCTATATAAACCTTTTTATAAAAGGTTAGATCTTTACTTCTATTTATAAATCTTTAATTATACTTATATTACTTAAGAGTATTTTTCTAGTTCTTAATCTAATTTATATAATACTACTTAGGAGTTAGTAGGAATAATAAGTAAAAAAAGCTTATAAGTATTTATATATTATTAGTATTTTTAATAGTTTTATTACTTAAGGTATTAACTTAGTAATAGGTAGTATTATACACTCTATAAGTATACTTTTAGAGCTCTTATAGGATAAGCTTATAGGGATTATATCTTATATACTTATAGAAATTATAATAGTTAATCCTATATAAGTAGAAAAGGACTCTTAAGTAGTAAGTATTACTTATAAAACCTTATATATACTACTTATTAAGAGGATCCCCTTTATTATAATTATATAAATAATACTTAAGATTAAGTCTCTTAATTAAATGTTTTCCTAAAAAAAGGCATATAAGTATAAAATTATCTTATAAGAGGGATAGTATTTACTTTAGTCCTCTTCTTTATTTTTATTTAGGATAAGAGTAGCTTGCTTATACTTATAATTAGTAGTATTAGTCCTCTTTAGAGCGTAAATAAGAGTAGCAGTAGGCTCTTAAGTAGGCTTAAAAGTAGCAGTCTTATAAGAGATAAGAGCACCCTTATAAGCAGGCTAGCTCTATCTATAAGGATAGTATATAGGTCTAAACTTATAAGTAAACTAACCTTACTTTTAAATAATATTAAACTCTAAGAAGTTATACTAAGAGGAGGGATAGAAGCCTTTATTACTAGAGGACTTATAAAAAATTAAGATATCCTTAAAGTTAAGGTCTTTATTATTAGTATTAAACTTATCTTCTACTTATAAAAATAATTAGCTAATAGCTCTAGAAATAAGTTAATAGTACTTATAATTATCCTCTTTATAAGAAGATAGGATTTTAATAGATACTTTATTTTACTCACTAATAAGCTTATTAGTATTATTATCTTAATAAGCTTACTAAGTACTTTTAGCCTTATAGTATACCTATAACTCCTTTATAGTAGTAGAGTAGTTAGTATATTTAAAACCTATTTTTATATAAGTATAATATTATAATATAAGGATTAAGAACTTAAGAGAAGGAAAAAAGACTTATAAAAAGATAAAAATAGAAGAGAAAGAAAGGAAATAAGTTACTATATAAGTAATTAGAGAGATCTTATAAGTAATAATAAAATAATACTTATAAAATATAAAAGTTAAAATATATAAGGGAAAGAAAATTTCTATAAAAAAGCTTATAAAAAACTCTATTCTTATTTATATTAAGAGAGCGCTTATTTAACTAGCTTACTTAATACTAGTGTGGTTTATATATTTATATAGTATTAATAATATATTATAAGTTAAAAGGTCTTTTTATAACTTTATAAAGGAGTACTCTATAGCTTTTTTAGGAGCGCTCCCTATTATACTATAAGTAACTATATATTAATATTATATTTATTTTAGTTTAAATAATTCCTTTTAAGTATAAAGCTCCTATTAGCTATAAATATAGCTAAGGGGGTATATAGTGAGGTATCTAATAATATATTATACGCTTTATAAGGGAGCCTTAGTAAGCGCTCACTAAGGAGTAGGTTATATAAGCCGCATAAGCCTAACGCTCTTAGGATATAAGGCGTGCTAAGAGCGTAATATCCTCTTAGAAAAAACACACCTTTATTTAACTCTTCAGTCTCCTCTAACTATTGCTCACATAATATAAACTAAGTAAAGTTATTATTACTTTTAAAGTAGTAGTTATAGAGGTAGTGAATATAGTATTATTTTAGTATTTTAGTATAATAAGTTATAGTAATATAAAGAAAGAGATACTTACTCCCTAGCGATTTACGCTCTCTTTATATACCCCTTTAGGTAGTTATAGAGGTTTCTCTCCTAAGCTATCCTAGCCCTTAAATATTTCCCTATAAGAGTTATATAGTAGTTAATAAGGTGCGCCTCTAGGCAGTAAACTGCAAAGAAAAAAGTTAGAAGGGAAGAAAGAAACCCTCCCCGCGTAATGTGATTCGTAGTGAAATTCAAAGGATTAATAGATCATGAACTCTGCAATTCCTAGTAACATATTGCAAGAGGCTAGTGGGCGTTTTTCAACTCAACATGAAGGTTCCAGTCATATCGCCAATTCATATGTTCTGTCTCAAGTGACTCAAGTTCGTGAAACAACATCAAGGATTCCGTACATCCAGGTGTTTGCCGTGTATGATGATCACACTTTTCCAGAAACCTAAAATACAGCAACTTGAGTCCACTGATAATCATCAGACCGTAAGCACCTTGATGGTATTGTTCATCTCCGATGCGCATACACTGCTGTATATCAGTCGAGAAACTCACCAAAGCTCAGAATACCATGATCAACATACAATCTTGCCCTCGACAGTCAACACTTGATCGCTATTTATCAAAGTCACTTCAACTACAACATGAGAAAATCTATGAAAGGCCAAACCATCGCTACAACAGCAAGCCCTCGTCCGTCGTACCTCGAAGCGTCCCGCAGTAGTGACGACCCCTCGCAATATGGAGGAGCAAGCGATGTGGTCAAATGGGTGGCTATGATGAGAAGACTAACTGGCAGCATCCCCGCAACTCCATTTGCGCCAGAGATTCCTAGCACATCAATAGCGAAAAACAAATCCCCGCCGGAGGTATACCACAGTTTGGTTCACGATAATGACGTCCTTTCGATAGCGCCATTCGCCAGCATGGTCCCAACACCGTGGGGCCATCCAGATGCGATGCGGAAGACACACTTACCAAGGCGCGCCGCCGGTTCTTCCGATTACAATCCTCCACTCGTTCCCGTGCCCGAAGCACTGGATGTTACCAACACACAACGCTTACCCGAACCGAAGATGAAGATGATACAGATCAGTAAACTTCCCTTTGAGATACAAAATGCCATTTTTGAGCTTGGAACATCAATGCTCCTCTATGCAATTAATATGGACGAACGCGACGCCGAAGCTTGCTGCTATCAAGACAGACGGTCTTTCGGGCCTCTCCGAGACAAATTCCTATCTAGCGACGAGATTGTGACGGAGATCGCAAATTCATGTCCTCTAGCGTATACTTGCCGCCGTTCTCGCGCGGCTGTGTACAAGACGCTGCATTGTTTGTTGCAGGCATCAAGCCAAGATAACATTCAAGATCCCCATGCCGGAATCTCAATACTCAAGTACATCCAAGTCACTGTCAGGATTGGCAATCTGGTGGCAAAACAGGCCATGAAGCGCGAATCAGAAAGCCATCCGGAGAAACAATGCTGGAATCCGGCGGGGAAACACGGCGGCGACGCCATGTACTGCAATTGCCCCAGGTGCGAAGGGAGCATTGAGACGGGGCTAGACAGGATTGTGGGACTTCGCAGTAGATGGCTTTACGACAACCCACTGATTACAGTCACCGACGTGCGGAGTCGGTGTGCTGAGATTCCCCATTATCTCATGGAGTATGTGGACCGTATTGATACTGAATGGTGGTTCAATAGGCACAAGAACGCATGCGTAGCTTCGGATGTCCTGCGGACGAGCTTCGGTATGATGTTTCATGAGGCGCGTCACCTCACGATCACTCCATGCATGCCTCTTATGTCGGCTGCACAGCCCGGCAACAAACTAGATATTGTGAGGGGGAGATATTGGCTCCGAAATTCATGGACCGATCCCGAAGAGATTGCAATGGCGAGACTCAGGCAGTGGAAGACATATGACGGCATGGTGCAAGAGCTATTTGAGGACGAAATCGTCTGGGTGCGTTTTGCAAGATTCTTTTATTCTTATCACTTGGAAATGTACGTGACGGATTCCTTTCCGCTTCCAATATTCGAGATTGTAACCACGGAGAAACAGGCGGGATAGATCGTACGTAATTTCAAAAGAGATTCCTGAACTGCGAAGCGGTACGACGGACTACGAAGTGTGTGATTGAAATCCGGAACATGATCTTACTTTCATAACGTAATCGTCAAAACAACGATCGCATGGTATTCTCGTTGTGACGGCTGGACAGTCTCATATACTTAAATTAAACCACCCCCTCCAGTTTGCGGACTTTGTAAAATAATTCACCGCAAGTTACATCGACCTGGAGCCCAAACCGGTAAAAGTAAACATCACCACAGCTTGCCAGGACAAAAAGATGGACGAACAGGGAATCGAACCCTGGACCACTCACATGCTAAGCGAGTATTATACCACTAAACCATTCGCCCAAATGATGATTTCGCCCGGACTTGAACCGGAGACCTTCAGTGTGTTAGACTGACGTGATAACCAACTACACCACGAAACCATTTGTTGTTGAAAAGCGCTCCGAAAAGAGGGAATTTGATTCTCTGAGGCAGGGTCCTGGAGATGTGTGGTGGAGAGAGGGTTGAAGTGAAGCGGATCCAAAGGGGGGTTGAGGTGTGGTGCGGGCCGATGCAGGGTGTCATCCAATGACGGGCTGCCTTAGCGTGGACAGGGAATTTGGGAAAGAGAATCCAGAAAACAACAACCGCGTCTGTTTCTCAATGCGCATTCACTCTAACAGTCAAGCCATTTGCAGCTGCGAAGCGCAAACTGTCAGCGTCATGAAATTCGGTCAATCTGTGCTGCTCTCAAACTCTGGCTTCGGCCACGGCAACCTAACCCGTTGCCATGAGAAATCCATCTCAAACACAGTGGCAAAGGTCCAGCTGGGCCAATAATCGCGTCAAAACCACCAATTCGCGACGCTCAACCCCAACGGCGTTCCAACCGTGTCCAACGCGCCTCACAATCGCAAAGTCGCGATCCAAACAGCCGCATTTCGCAAACGGCGTCGGGATTGTTTGGCGGCGCGCGGCAGCAGCGAAAATCATTGGCTGCCGCGGGTGCGGGTCGCGGCGGCAGGCGGGGCCGGTTTGCGGTCTGGCGGGGCTCGCTAGGCCGCGATAGGAAATGAGTAAACAATGGTAGCGATAACAACTCTCAGCACCACGGCTCGATCAACATTGCAAGCGACAAGGGAGAGAGAACACCAGGCCCGTTTAATAGGTCGTGGAACCCGGTGTTGGACGGTCTGACTTGCATCTTTCTTGCATACCACGTTCCGTCATTTGTGAAATTTGTCTGGTCAATTGCATTCGTTTGAGTTGGAAACGGTGACCGCGATGTCTAGCGAAGAGCTTCCACTTGCGCTCCGGCGCACGCGTCGAAGCGCAGCCGGAGCTCCCTCCGCTGCCTCGGCTTCAGTCTCATCGCCAGTATCAACACCACACAGAGCATCTAAGAGAAAAGTGCGCTTCTCGGATCCAGGCCCAGTCTCAACGCCGCGAACAACATCCCGTCTGTCTTCCACAGGCCTCACCCCCATGATCCGTCGCACAACCCTCAACAAGGGAACCCCAAGCACCTCGCGCCGGCACTCGGCCCCCGTCTCCCGCACACCCTCCGGCAGCGGCGCCACACCTTCATCTGACCTCCCGCACAGCGGCGAGGTCCACTTCCTCCCCCTCCGCCAGGTCCTCGACGGCCGCGTCCAGCGCCGCATCCGGCGCAACGGCCTCAGCGAGGAGATGAACACCATCACCGCCGAGAAACGCCGGCGCGCGCAGGAGACCAAGGCGGAGATCGACGGCTTGAGGGCGCAGCTCAAGGAGAAGGACGCCGAGATCTACGAGCTGCAGAACGCGACCATCGTGATTGACATGGAGCGCATCTGGGGGCTTGAGCGTGAAGTTGAGACACTGAAGGAGCAGCTCTCGAATCGCTCTGGAGTGAGAGGGCAGAGCTGCTATGACTGGACGCTCGCGGCGAGGGGTCCTTATGTGGATGATTACATGGAGACGGACACCATCGAGGCGGAGTCCGTTGCGGGCGAGAGGATGCTGGCTGATGAGACTGCCTTTGGGGACGCGACGATGGCGGAGTTCGTGTGCAGCACGCCCACGAGGGTGAGGTCTTCGTTCCTCACTCCGCCGCTCACGAGTCCGGTCGCCGAGGGCCCGATGACGCCGTCTTCTCACAGAGGATCCATCGCGCCACCGTCACATTGCAATGCCGGCGTGCAGACCTCCTTCCGCGACACAGAGAAGGACTCCCTCGAAGAGGAACTCACCTCCCTTCGCGCTGAGATGTCAAAACTCACAAACACCCTCGAATCCTACACCTCCCTCACCACCCGCCTCTCAGACCAGCTATCAGCCTTCACTCCCTCCGCCACCGGCGACTCTGAACCCCTGCAAACAATCGAAGAGCAAGTCACCCACCTCCTCCGCACAGTCTCAGACCGCACCGCCGCCCTCCTCGACCTCAACAGCTCCCTAAGCGACCTCGGCTTCCCGGGCTCCGACGCCTCCGAAATCATCGCCTCCCTCGCCGCCTCCCTCCGCACCGCCCGCCTTGAGCTCGAATACCTCACCCCGGGCGAAATCACCCTCCCCCTCTCCTCCCATGGCGCCGAGGTCCTCGACCTCCTCCTCACCCGCCTCCGCGACCTCGCCAAGCGCGGGAAGGAGGACGAGGCCGCCATCGACGAGTACCACCAGCTCGAGCTCTCCCTGCGCCAGCAGCTCGGCGCGCGCGTCGCCGCGATGGACAGCCTCAACGAGGACCTCGCGCGCGCCAAGGCGCAGCTGGCGCAGAAGGACGCTGCGGCCGCGGAGCTGCGCGTCAGCGTCGACAGGCTGAAGGGCGCGGTGAACGGGTACATCCGCGACGTGATGGAGCTCGAGGGCGTGATTGGCAAGATGGAGGAGGAGAACCGCGACGCGATGGCGACGAAGGACGCGCAGATCGAGGTTGGGCGGAGAGTGCTGCGCAGCAAGGAGGATGTGATTGCACAATTGGAGACGAAGCTGGCCGACGCCGTAGCGAAGACGAAGGCGTTCCGGAGGAGGCTTGACGAGAGTGAGGAGAGCAAGGCGAAGGAGGTGGCGTCCGTCAACAGGCGCAGTGGCCAGGCTCTAGCGGTGCGCGATGCGCGGGTCGCGGAGCTGAGGGAGGAAGTGGAGAGGGTGAATGAGAGTTTGAGGGCTGCGCATGAGAGCATTAAGAATCTGAGGATCGAGAGGAAGGGGCTGGAGGGGAAGATGGCGGAGGAGAGGGTTGGCGCGAAGAAGGTTATCGACCAGATGAAGGCGGAGCTGGAGAGGGTTGTGAGTATGAGCAGGGAGTTCTTGGCAGATGGGGTTGAGGAGTCGACGACGCCGACTAGCACGCCGCCGAGGGCAGCAGGCCGGACGCCGAAGAAAGTGATGGAGCCGGCGGCGGGTGTGTCAAAGTCGCCGCTTGCGGGCGGGACTGTTGTGAAGAAGGGGCTGCTTTCCGGGGAGCTGGTAAGGAGAGTGTCCGGGAGGAAGAGGAGAAAGTACGACAGCGGGCTGGGGTTCTTGGATGAAGATGAGGTCGATGCATGAGACGGCATAACTTGATGCATGTACGCATAGGTCGGGGACGGCGTTTAGGCGCGTGTTCATTCGTTTGCCGCATTGTCTGCGGCGCTTTTCTTTTGTCGGCAAGTTAAAAATAGGCGTTGGAATGCCATGAAACCAAATTTACTCAGTAACGTCTTCGAGACCATGGTTGAAGAATGCGGCTTGCGTCGGTGGCTACGGCCCCACATCTCCGGGCGACCGGCCGCTCGCCGTTCCGACCGTCCGGGATGCGCGCATGGTCTTCAGATTTCATTAGAAAATGGTCTATCTGACGAATGATCTCATCGGACCATCTCTAACCAGATTTTGGTAAGAACTTGGCAGGGGGTTGGAGCATAAACGCTCGCAGCCGTCGCCGTACGACCGTTTTCGTCCCATCACCACAGCATCCACATTTCAAACGCTGCAACATCCCGAATCCGTCCTACACCAGCCGCGAGCCTCGACAACGGGTCGTACAATAAAGCCAACCACCCCAACCTCAATTCTCCATGCTCAATTCTCATAATTATCAGGAATAAGCTTCCAATCTCCTTGAACAAAAACTTCTTTCATCATGACAAACACAAGCGAAACACTCCCGGCTCACCCAGAACCCACTGTCATAAACGACACAAGCGAGACTCTCCCAGCTCATCCTGAACCTGCTATCATAACCGAACCAAGTGAGACTCTACCAGTTCACCCTGAGCCTCCTGTCATAAACGACGCAATGCTGCCCCCAAAACCACAATTCGTGCGCGAAATCGAGCGCACCAGACGGGTGTCGCTCCCGCCCAATCCCCCGCCGTATTCCCACGCAATCAGCACCGCACCTCCATCATTTCATACCCCCACGCCGCCAGACAACACATACTTTGCCCAAATTTGCAGACGCGAGCGTGAGAATGCGCTGCCCGTTTACGAATTCGACAAGGAACGCCCAAGAACTATGGACAGTCAGAGGAGCTTCTATGCTCGGAGTTTCAGACAGGAGTTGGCTGTCGAGGCGCGCAACCGCCGGCGGAAGTTTGACTGTATCGCTGCGGTTGTTGTCGCGTTGATCTTGATGGGGTGTGCTGGGACTTTGGCTGCTGTTTTGGTATCGACGAGAGAGAAATGATGTGCAGTGTGTCAGGATGTTGGTGGAGTCACTGGGTGTTTCGAGCTTGTACTTTTGAGCGAAGCCAGGTGTTTACCAGGAAAGCGTAATGGTATTGGGTATACGAGCAGATATGGGTGTCAAAAGCAGAGCTACAAAAGCAATAATCACAATCTTCCTTCTAACGCTCGCAGCAACTTCCGTTCCCGTTGCTCACAGCACATACTTGAACAGCGGCGACCTGTCGCCCATCTTGAACAGCTCCTCCTCAGTGTACTTCTCCTTCGCCTCATCCGCAATCCTGGCCTTCTTCGCGTTGGCAATCTTGTAGCTCCACTCGAGAAGCAGAGCAACGATCAGTCCACTGCCGCCAAACGCCAAACTCAGCCCGAAGCCGGTGTGGTACTTTGGCTTCTCGCTCTCGAGATACATGAAGCTTCCCACGATGCCGCCGACGTTTCCGACGCAGTTCATCAGCGCGATACCAATCGCTCGTCGAGACGCCGGGGCGATGTTATTCGCGTTCCAGGACGCGGCAGCAGCTTGGATGGGGTAGATACCAATCACAGCCAGCACGACGGAGAAGTACGCCACGCCCCTCTTCTCTTCCAACGCACCGTTCAGCGACAGAATAATAGAGTACCCCACCGCCACGATCGCCAGCGGGATAGCAAGGAACGGCATGCGCCAGAAGAACCGATCCGACACCTTGGCGAAGCTCACGGCAGAGATGGCCGCCGCCACGTACGGCGGCGCGCTCAACAGCTGCGCCTGCGTGTTCGCGAAGCCCATCGCCTTGGTAATAGTCGGCAGCGTGAACTTGATGCCGTACGACAGCGCGCTCTGGCACAGGAGGAAGTAGGCCTGCACGTAGATGCGCCAGTTGGTCAGGTTCATCTTGAGGTCGTGCCAGTTGACCTTGCGGTCGGAGTCCTCGTCGCGCGAGCCGCCGCCCTGCTTGATGAAGATGGAGAGCTCGAGGTAGCGGATCTCCTCGGGGTCGAGCCAGCGCGTGGAGAGGGTGGGCGTGTCGATGAGGAGGAAGAAGCAGGCGACGCCGAGGCAGACGGTGGCGAGGCCTTCGAGGATGAAGATCCAGCGCCAGCCTTCCATGCCGCCGACGCCATCCATCTCGGCGATGGCGGCGGCGAGGAGGCCGGAGAAGGCGCCTGAGAGGGCGGAGGCGCAGTAGAAGTAGGAGATGCGGACGGAGAGGTCGCTGGGCATGTACCTGGGCTGGGGTGAGCGGGGGTGGGTTTGG
>JAKMXA010000245.1:0-87019 GCA_025328625.1 Colletotrichum sp. SAR11_240
ATCAATCTCCTGGCAGTGCAAACCCCGCTGCCCCCCTCCCCACCCTCTTGCTCCCCCAGTCCCCCCATCTCTGCTGTCTACCCGCCTGTCTTTTCTGTGGCACTCCCGTTTCCTGCTGATCCCATCCCTAAATAGGTAATTTCATGTAAAGGACGGTTTTTTTTCATCTTGTGTTTTGGAAATATACCAAGTCATGATATAGCAAGAAAGAAATAGGAGAGTAGGAGAGAGTCGCAACCGAAATAAGTTGGAGTTTGGAAACAAACACCTGGTTCGCGGAGGGACTTTGACGATTGGCTGGAATAGAATAGCAGGAAAATAAGAGGCGAACCACTTAGATGTCCCGAGGATACACATGTGAATCGGCTGCTCTCACGCTGCGTCTTGTATGCTATCTTGTGAGGTGGCCAATGTTCACTTTCCCTTTGGTCTCCACACTCGGATACACACGGGCGTGTTCGAGGAAGATCATGTGGTTCATATTGTCCCTGTCCTCCATCGCACGGCCCATTTGTTTTCCTCGCCACAGGATTTGACATCTTGGTGAGAGCACTTGATGCGCGGGCGTTGGTTGGGGCTTGGGTCGTTGATTGACACTTGACATAAGGGGGCCAGCCGTCGGTCAATTACCTGCGGAGGACGTTTCTACCGGATCATGCATTAATGCGTCCGCCTCCTGTCCACCGATATTCAGTTCGCAATTGGGCGGGCAGGCGGGCGCATGGCAAGCAGGTGGGTTATTTGACATGTTTGACGGCTGGAACACCTGTCAAATAATTCAGAAGAGGGAATTGCCCATCTAGATTCAGGTGATTGTATTTTTCTCGGCTTCTGTCTAAGTCTGGGATGTGTGACATTGCCAGCATTGGGCAGCTTTGTAAAACGACAACCAAAAACAAAGATGTGGCCGCCACTTGGTGAATGGTAGGCGACGGCACCATGATTTGCAAAATGGAAAACATATAGAAAAAAACATAAAACCATGCAAAACCCAAAAAAATAGTAATCCAAATCATTTCATCATCATGACCCGACTCCAGCAGGCTCCCCTGGAATATGCGACCCACGACACCGCGAACCCGTTCTATCTAATGCTTGCCGCCACACACACACAAACACATACGGGCGCGGGAAGAGATAGGAAACCAGCCCCTTGACACTTTCCTGTCTTGCCCTGCAACCCAAAAATAAGGCACAAAACAACCTTGAGCGATGCTTTCGATGCTAAATTATCCGGAAATACTCCCCTGGCCGGGATGCCCCGGTCTGCGGAGACGCCACAACATGTGTCTATTGCAGCAGACCCTCCTCGATCATGTCAGCCTTTGTCTCGCGGACAATGTCGCCGAGCTCCTTGATCGTGTCCTTGTCACGGGGAAGGGTGTGACCCTTGGCGTGGTCGAACAGGTAGGCGGTGTCAGCGTCGCACATGTTGTACAGAGCCATGGAGCCGTCCACGTAAGGATCCAGGGATCCGACTAAGAATGGGATCGTCAGCAAATCCACCCCGCGCTCCTGTGCCTAACCATGATGATCCGCAATAACGTATCATCATGGCGATCATAAGAAGAACTCACTGATGTGAAGGGTCCGGGCCTCGATCCTCTCGTCGGACTCGTCAGACAATACGAGAGCATGGGACTTGGGGTCAACCGGGGGCCAGCCGGCGAAGAAGATGCCGTACTTGAAGGCCGGCTTTTGGCCGGAGCGCTTCAGCCGGCGCTGCTCGTAGAGCATGAACGTCGAGGCCACAGTGGCGCCCTCGGAGTAGCCGATGATGCCGTCAAAGGGGCCGCGCTTCTGGACAATCTCGCTGATGTACTTGATAGCCCTGTCGGTGCTGCGATGCGTCGTCGCGATACCCTCCCTCATGAGTTCTCTCATGGTGTCTTCCGGGCTCTCGCACTGGGGGAAGTCGCGGATACGGGCGAGAACGTCGTCGCTGTGAGTCTTCTCGACGTCCTTGTCGGGCTCGATGAAGCGGTAGTAAGGCGGGGCGCCGAAGTAGTCCTCAAAGCCCGGAGGCGGGACGGCCTTGCAAGGACCATGGATGAAGTGGAACTGTGCCGTGCCGTCCTCAGAAAGCTCCTTCAGGATGGGGGCTGTGAGAAGTGTCAGTATGTAAATTGCCTGTCATTGATGAAGCCGGTCGTGATGGTCTCGTGTGGCTTGCAGTGACAGACTCACCAAGTTGTACTTGGAATTTCTAGCGCGATCGTTAGTGAGTGAACCATAGATCGGTGGGATTTTAGTACTCACGTCCGAGCTGCCATAGGCACCGGGAAGGCAGAGAAAGCGCATCGTAGGCATGGTGAAAGACGGCTAGCGTGACTTGATTGACAGCTGAACCGAGCGAGAGGGCGTCCAATGACAGTTGGACTAAAAAAGACGAGGTGTATGATATATGAAAGGTCGTCTGGTAAATATTTGTGGGTTGCGATTCTGTGAAGATGCGAAGGATGATGATGATGAATCAGCGAGCTGCAAAGATGGGATTAAAGATGAGAATGATCTGGCCAAAGGGGAGCGTTTTAATCAATTTGATGCTATCTAAACAGTGGCCGTAGGATGATGACCGGGCGTAGATGAACGGGCTGTCGGCTCATGAAGCAATCATCAGCTCAGACAGGCAATGAGACGGCGCGCAGCTGTAGACGCGGGACGATGACAAGACAGGAGGAGGCTGAGTTGGATCCATCCGCTCCCAAAGCTGGAACGCAAGCAACTCAAATCGACCGAAACCCGAGAGCGAATAAGGAAATTGTGAAACTCTGCACCTCATCAAGATTGCGGCAGGGGACGTGGAGTCGGTACCTTGCCGCGGAGAGGATGGGACCGGCATACACAGGTACAGGCACAGGAAACGGGACGGGTCATGGTGGGTTGAAACTGGCGCGCTGCGCTGCTTGAAGAGCTCCTGAATGATGCCGTCCTGCTTGCAGCAGCAGTAGCAGCAGCAGCAGTGCCGCCACACCTGCTGGAGAGTGGATGAGAGGGGCGAGGATGGACGACGAGTGGATAAGTTGGGGTGAGGTATGAGACCGGGCCTGTGGGCGTCGGTCCATGAGACGGGCTTGGCTAGGTGGTGGTCCGGCCCCCAGGTGGATGTCGAAGAAACTGGACGAGGATATGTGGGCAGCGAGAGTCAGACTGGGGGGCGAAACAAGCGCCGGGAGACGCCACGCCACATGGAAGGAATCGAGGAACGTCTGTCGGTGGGCTTCTCTGCAGGAGGGCGAGACATTTGGCAGTTGATTTGGCAGGCCATCAAAATTGGCAGAGGTGGCAGCGGGCCAGAGCCTAGGGCAGGGTCTGGGCATCCCGAGATCCGAACCCTCGGTGGACGAGGCGTTGGTGATGCACTGGTGCAACCGATGACATGCTGATGGCAGTAACTGGACTTTGGACTTGGACGGCGGTCCGGTGTGCTGTCACCTTGTAAGCTTGAAACGGGATAAGGAAGTGCCCGCGCGGGGGCGCAGAGGGTGTGTGTGACGGCTTGTCTATCTGACTGGAAGGACGAGCGAGATGTGCGATGAGATGGGTGGGCGGCAGAGGGAGAGGGCGCGAGGGCGGACGACGAATGGCGGGCATGAGTTGGACAAGGGCGATGTGTATGTGTGTGTACGTGCGTACATGAGGGCGAGTGAGCGTGGAATCCGTGGATTGCGGATGATGAGTGAGGTAGATTGGGCGAGTGGGTGGCTGGGGCGATTGAGCGGCGAGCGTAGGAGTAGGCGCGTGTGTTTGCAGAGAAGAAACATTGTTTTGCAAAGATGCGTTTCTTCGGAACGACCGTTCGCTGACTTGCAGAAAAGATGGACAAGTTGCGTCGATAGTTGGGGGCTAGGCCAGGTACCGGGACCCCTGCAAGGTCGACCAAGACGGCGTTTGCCGGGATATCCCTTTGGAACGGTTCGTGTTAGCAATGACTGATCTTCAAGAAGCGCAGCGCAAGGCAAGGCAAGACAACGCAAATTTGGAGGGATTGGGCTGCAGGGACAAGGGCCAGGGCATTCGTGGTGCTGGCGCGTGTCAAATAAGAGCTTTGATGGTGTAACGGCACGGGTAGAAGTGCGACGGGCGCGCTTGTGATTTGGAAGCTGCCAAAGCTTTCTGACAGAAGCAGTTTTAGAAACACCCTCAATGCCTTGGGCTCCTTGGGGTTCCTTCCATTGATTGGGGGTGCTGGGATAGGGCGAGGTCGACTTGAGTCCGAAACCGACCAACTTGACTCGCTGGTGGATGGATGTTGTTGCGGTTGTAGTGGGTTGGCGGCAAAAAGAAGATGTGATGAGGATCGATTGACGTTACGAGAAAACGAGGTCAGGTGGGCGAAGATGAGTGCACCGTGACGTTATTGGCGATATGCATATTGGCGTAGAGTGGACATGTCTCAAACGGTGCATCGCATTAGCAGATACCAGGATAAGAGAAGTGGGGACCTGCCTTCCCTGCCCGGGGGCCAGATCCACTGGCGATAAGCATTTTTTCTGCCTCACCACGCGGTGGTGGTGCACTCAGGGTCAGAAACACCCACCTCACCTGCGGTGTAGCGTCACACTGGGTGCGGGTGACACCACAGGTGGAGACGCTCACCTTACCTCGACTTCACCCGGTGCCTCGGTGAAAGCAAAGGTGACCTAATCGGGAGACAGATGCGACCATTCCTTTTTCGAACGGCGGCGCAGGACCAAGACCCAAGACCAACATCCAAGACCTGCATTGCACACCAGCACCAGTTGGTTGGTTGCACCAGACCTGCAGCCGTTCGCACTTTGGCTCCTGGCCTCGGCTCTTTCTCTTTGCTTATTGGGCGCCGACTCTCGAGTAATTAGCCGCACCGTTCTTGCATTCTGTATGTACGCACCGTGGCACCCCTGGAAGAACTCCCCCACTCTATCCCGATCGTCTCTGCAACCGCCGTCATTCTGTGGCAGTCCTGGGTCATGTAAAATGGTGCTCGACCTACATTCACCTGAGATGCTAAGGTGGGTGATTGAAGATGCGATAGGCGGCATCGCCCGGGCGGCAGACAGGCAGCCAGGATATGGCAAGAACAGACGCTCTGCTCGACGCCTTTCGCCGCCGCTATTGCGATTGTCGGTGCTTTTGACACAAGACACACTCTTTTCCAAACAGAACAACAAACGAGCGCCGATGTCCAGACCAACAAGACAAAAAACATCCAGTGTGAGTGCGGACGAAGAAACAAGCACCGCCTCCTTGGTTGGCCCTGCATTTCCGCCTCCTGCATCTCTCACGGAATCAGGCAGAGTTCCAGCAACTGCAGCACTGTCTGCAGTAGGTATCATGACCGGATGATGGCAGCCTGGAGTCTTGCACATCAGAGATCCCCAATCTTGGCCTCCGTTCTTTGGGGCGCAGGCAGAGAAAGCAGAGACGGGCTTGCATCTCCTGCTCACTGCGCCCCATCATCTCGTCTTCGGGCAGCTTTGAAGTGAGGGACTTGGGACACTGGGGCGCGCAGGATCCTCTTCATCCTTCTCCTTGGGACTGTCGTGTTGTTTTATTGGCTCGCCACGACGGCGGGAATCTCCATGTCGCCAGACATCGGCCTCACATCCCCCCAAATAGCTCACCCGGTATTTCCCAAAGTGCCAGTGTGCAGCCATGCAGACCTTACCTAATCACCCACGAGGTTCAAAGTGTTCCATGGCAGTGAATCGTGATAGGCAGGTAAATGGACGTTAGTAAGGGCAGAGGTCAGGCACAGGTCTGACGCAGGGTTGGCCGTTGTTTGGTGCACCAAGTGAAGGTGCCTGCCCGCCGGCCCGCAAAACCGAGTCCAAGGCTCTGTTCTGCTCTGCGCTGCGCTTGCTGCTGCCCAGTCCAGTTGCTGACACCGGCGCAGCGTTCAGGTGCTGCACGCACTATTTGCGCTGTCCAGAGTGCACCTCAGCAGCAGGGTAACGGCAGCAACGCACTCGTGCCGGGGCAACACTGCTGCTGAGATGCTCCACTCCGGCCATGGCTCAGTGTGCTGGCCCCCAAATGCCCAGCGTTCAAGGCCCCAGTGCTTCTTTTTCAGTGGGTCGCCCTTGGCTCCTCTGGATGGATGGCCCCACTCCGGCGTCTGGACCCGCTTACCTCATCTCCAAGCTCCGGGGGACCAGCACCAGCACCCAGCACCCAGCACAAACACCAACACCAATACGAACACCAACACCAAACCAACCAGCACACGCATCGTAAGCTGGGTCTTCGCCCTCCACCACCTCACCTCCGAACCACGCCACCGGGCCCCCGTCCGGGAGGTTCGAGGGTTCATTGCGCTCCATGTCTTGGTCCGAGTCAAACGTCCGTCTTTCTGCAGCCTGCGTCTGAATGCGCGCAGATGCACGCCAGTCGACCTGTCTTGCAGTACTGCTGCTCAATTGCAAACAAACTAAGGCACAATCCGACAGCCGTTCCATCAAAGACAAACCGTTCTTGCAGCCCTGCGCGATCTCTCTCGTCCAGTCGCCTCTCGTCGCCTCTTCGCCTGTACTCGACAGTCCTCGCCCTGCACCCCCCCGAATCGAGGTTACCGATTGGCCCTGCAGATGTACCTGGATCAGCCTGCTTGCTTGCTCTCTCAGAGACAGCCTCCAGCTCCGGTGACCTCCCTCCGCCGGTAAAACCGCCCCCGGGAAAAGGTTCCTCGGGCGAGATGAGCTGATGTGGGATCCTCAGCCCGCAGTGGCCAACAAATCCCGTTAAGACGCATAATCAGTTCATCGAAGTTGCTTTTGGCCGAAATGACTGTACACCCAGGAACAGAGACAAGACATGGAACCAGCTTCTCGCCCGCCCGGCGCAGCGACCACCTCCCTGCTCCCTGCTCCTTGAGGATGAGGGGGGAGGCGACGTCGTGGCCAGCAAGGTGTGCCGCTGCTCCGCTGCTCCGGCCCTACATGGACTGCCCGGCATCGGATGTGCCCTGGCATCTCTCCGTGGATGCTCCAACTACACCAGACGCTGCATACATTCCATGCAACACGAGTACCTCTCTGCCACCCGTACGCCGTACGCAGTACACACTACTATGCGGCGGCCAATATGCACGTTCGGGATCTCCCTATGATCTACCTAACCGTCAGGCAAATCTAAATCACACAGGCTAGTCTGTGCGAAGAACTCCGGCCGACTTGGCGATCTGATCACCAACCAGTCCCTTCCATGTCAACTCACCCGCGACGGAGCGAGCACCATGATTCTTCCCCATGCCGTTCATCAGCTAAAAAGCCTACAAAGAATCCCAACCGGGACCATCACAGAACATTCGTCACACTCACTCATCTCATCCCCAATAGAGGAGGCTTGGTACGTACTCAATATCAACCTGGCCCTGCCCACTCTCAGTTCAGTGACAAGAATATACACATCTGAGAGCCTCTCCTCCTCTTTCTCCCTCCTCTCACCTCACTCACTTCTTCACTTCTCTTCCTCCAAAATATTTTTTTTTGTCTTCAAGGAACGCCTAGAGCGCCAAACTTTCGCTGCACCATCTCTCGTTGATTCGACGAATGCCTGCGGTATAGAGAACGACTACAAACTGCGGTCTCCGCGATCCTCCCCTCTCCCCCGTCAGTCACCATGGCGCCCGGCGTCCTGTCCTACTCCTCCTCCGGGACATCGCCTTCGGCAAGTCCTGTAATGATGACCCCGATCGATCACTCCGACACCACTTCCGATGGCTTCACGAGCCTCTCTGTTGGGCCCCTAGACGGCACCGGCCTTGGCATCAACGGCCAGTCGACAAACGGCCACTCCAACGGTCACTCCGGCAGCAACGGCCACTCCAATGGCGCCTCTTACACCAACCCCGTCGGTGGCAGCGACGCCGGCCTGAAGCAGATGCCCATCGCCATCGTCGGTATGGCCTGCCGCATGCCCGGCAGCGTCTCCAGCCCTGCCGAATTCTGGGAGCTGTGCTCCCGTGCCAGAACCGGCTTCACGCCTGTGCCCAAGAAGCGCTTCAACCACGAGGCTTTCTACCACCCCAACCCGGGCAAGACTGGAGCTTACCACGCCGAAGGTGGTAACTTCTTGGACGTCGACCTAGAGTCCTTCGACGCCCCGTTCTTCGGGCTTACAGAAAAGGAGGCCATCTCGATGGACCCTCAGCAGCGTCTGCTGCTCGAGTGCACATTCGAGGCGCTCGAGAACGCCGGTGTTCCCAAGCACACAATCGTTGGAAAGGACGTTGGTGTTTTCGTCGGTGGTTCTTTCGCAGAGTACGAGAGCCACCTGTTCCGGGATAGCGACACGATACCCATGCACCAGGCCACAGGTATGAGGATGACCCCTGCACCCCAGACATTAACGCACGCTAATATGCCCCTTCAGGATGTGCCCATGCGATGCAGTCCAACAGGCTTTCACATTTCTTCGATCTCAGGGGACCTAGTTTCACAGCAGACACTGCTTGCTCTGCGAGTTTGGTCGCCCTTCACTTGGCGTGCCAGAGTCTGCGCGCCGGCGAGTCCACCTCCGCCATTGTTGGTGGCTGCCATCTGAACATGCTCCCTGAGTTTTGGATTTCCTTCTCTTCGTGCAGGTGAGTGAAACCGGTATTCGCTTGGAAGCTTCAGCATGTTCCGTGATGATAACAGTGCGTTCTGCAGATTGCTCGCAGACTCGGGTCGCTCCATTGCCTTCGACCAGCGTGGTACCGGTTTCGGTCGCGGCGAAGGCTGTGGTATCATCATCCTCAAGCCTCTTGACCAGGCCATCAGGGATAATGACTCCATCCGCGCTGTCATCCGCGGTACCGGCATCAACCAGGATGGAAAGACGCCAGGCATTACGATGCCCAGTGGCGCAGCACAGGGTATGCATCAAAACTGTCTCCAGGACCGTGAAACCAAACGCTGACAAAAACTCGTGCAGAGAAACTCATGAAGCAGGTCTACAGGAATGCAGGCCTTGATCCTCATGACACTGGTTACGTTGAGGCTCACGGTACGGGTACCAAGGTCGGTGACCCGATCGAGGCCACCGCCCTCCACAACGTTTTCGGCAACAACAGATCCGCCAAGGATCCTCTTTTCATCGGCTCCGTGAAGTCGAACATTGGCCATTTGGAGGCCGCCTCCGGTATCGCCGGAGTCATCAAGGCTGCGATGATGCTCGAGAGAGGCTTCCTCCTGCCCAACCATGACTTCAAGAAGCCCAATGAGAAGATTCCTTGGAAGGAGTGGAACATGAAGGTTCCCGCCACCCAGAGGCCATGGCCCAAGAACAAGAAGTACATCAGCGTTAACAACTTCGGATTCGGTGGCACCAACGCCCACGTTGTTCTTGAGAAGGCACCTTTCGTTGCCGCTCCCAGAGACAAGATGCTGCCTCCTGTTGAGGCCAAGAAGGTCAAGGGCACCAAGAAGCTGTACATCTTGTCCGCCAACGACAAGAACTCCGTTCAGGAAGTCATGAAGAACCTCGTCGTCTACCTCGAGCAGAGGCCCGAGATTTTCCAGCACGACCTGATGGAGAACATCGCCTACACTCTTGGCTCGCGTCGCTCCATGCTTCCTTGGAGGGCCGCCATCGCCGCCGACGATTCGTTCGATCTCATCGAGACCCTCAACAGCGGCAAGGTCATTCCTGGCAAGGAGGGTGAGCCGTTGAGAATCGGCTTCATCTTCACCGGTCAGGGTGCTCAGTGGTGGGGCATGGGTCGTGAGCTCTACGGCCAATTCCCCGTCTACGCTGCTGCCATTGACAGAGCTGACGAGTGCCTGAAGAAGTTGGGCGCCGAGTGGTCTCTCAAGGCCGAGCTCAACAAGGACCAGGAGACCTCCAAGGTCTCTGACGCTCACATCAGCCAGCCGGCCTGCAGTGCTGTCCAGCTTGCGTTGACGGATCTGCTCCGCACCTGGGGTATCCGCCCTGTGGCTGTTGCTGGTCACTCCAGTGGTGAAATCGGCGCTGCTTACGCTGCCGGTATCATTGGCTTTGATGCCGCCATGGCCATTGCCTACCACCGTGGTAGACTCATCCCCATTCTCAAGAAGAGACACCCCGATCTTAAGGGTGCCATGATGGCCGTTGGCGGTACCAAGGAGGAGGTCCAGCCCATGATCGACGCTTTGAAGGAGCAGCAGGTCAGAATTGCCTGCTACAACAGTCCTTCCAGCTTGACCATTTCTGGTGACGTCGCCGCTCTTGGCGAGCTCGAGAAGAACCTCGAGGAGAAGCAGATGTTCAACAGACGCCTGCAGGTCGAGACTGCCTACCACTCTCACCACATGAACCTTGTCGCCAAGGAGTACCGCGAGTCCATCTCCGAGCTTCCTCACCCCCGTACCACCGAGGTCCGCTTCCACTCCTCGCTTTACGGCCACCAGATCGACGGCTTCGAGTGCCAGGCTCACTACTGGGTCAACAACTTGACCTGCGCCGTCCGCTTCTCCGAGGCTCTTGAGACCATGCTCGAGCCCGTTGGTGACCACAAGCACGGTGTCAACATGCTCATCGAGCTTGGCCCCCACTCTGCTCTCCAGGGCCCCATCAAGCAGATCCTTAAGCACGTTGGTGACAGCGCCACGAAGATTCCCTATGCTGCTCCTCTCATCCGTAAGAAGGATGCCGTCGAGTCTGCTATGGAGGTGGCCAGCAGTGTCATTCTCAAGGGTGCCATCCTCAACATGGACGCCATCAACTTCCCTAAGCCCGGCAAGAAGCCGTCACTGTTGACCGATCTGCCTCGCTACGCCTGGAACTACTCCAACAAGTACTGGCAGGAGTCCCGCATGACGCAGATGCACAAGTACCGCAAGTCGCCTCGCAACGATTTGATCGGTCTTGAGGCCATCTACTCTAGCGATCTGGAGCCCACCTGGAGAAACATTGTCCACCTGGACGATCTCCCTTGGCTGCGTCACCACCAGATCCAGGGCTTGACCGTCTTCCCCATGGCTGGCTTCATCGCCATGGCCCTTGAGGCCTCCGCCCAGTGGGCCCAGCGCAAGGAGCTCTCCTTTGAGAAGTTCGAGCTGAGAGACATTTCCGTCATCAAGCCTTTGGCCCTCAACGACACTGACGTCGAGATGACCATCAATCTCCGCCCCCACCAGGAGACCAACCTCAGTGCCTCTGAGACCTGGAAGGAGTTCCGCATCTGCTCCTGGAGCCACGGCAGTGGCTGGACTGAGCACTGCGTCGGTCTCATTGCCCTCCACGGCACCGAGACCAACGAGGTCGACGGTGAGGAGCAAAAGCTTGCTGCTCTCCGCGGTGCTGAGGCCACCATCAAGGCCAGCGAGGGCCCCGACGCTGTCGATGTCAACGAGACTGAGATGTACGAGCGCCTCACTGACCTTGGTGTTGGCTACGGACCTTCTTTCCAGGGTGTGAAGGCCTGCAAGGCTTCCAACAAGTTCTCCCACGGAAGCATCTCATCCGCTGATATCATTGCGGACATGCCCAACCACTACATGACCAGCACTGTTCTCCACCCCACCTTCTTGGAGTCTCTCATTGAGATGTACTGGCCCATCCTCGGAGCCGGCCGCACTGAGCTCAATACTGTCTACCTTCCCTCCTCCATCGCGAGACTCTGCATCTCTCGTGACATTACTGCCCTCACCAAGGAGGCTGGCAGCTCTCTCAAGGCCTATGCCAAGGCTGACTTCTCCGCGACCGAGGCTCGTCCTACCAAGGTCTCTATCTTCGCCACCAACGAGAAGAAGGACATTGTCATCGAGATTGACGAGCTTACCGTGTCTCCCATCATTGATGGCCAGACCGATCTCGGCAACAACCCTGCTCGTGAGCTCTGCTACAAGCTCGAGTGGGAGAACATTGGCGACCTTAAGTCCCTGTCTGGCAAAGGCAAGAAGAACGCCTCCAACGGAGTCAAGGTTGATGCTCCTCTCCCCGATGTTGATGTTGCCATCATCCATGGCGAGTCCAACTCCCAGCAGATGCTGGCCAACGGTCTTGCCATCGCTTTGGCAAGCTCCACCTCCAGACTCCCCGAGATGGGTGCTCTGCACGAGGTCAACACCGAGGGCAAGCTTTGCGTCGTTCTTACCGAGATCGAGCAGCCCTTCCTTGCCAACCCTACCAAGGAGCAGTTCGCTGATATCCGCAATATGATTGCTGGTGTTCAGGGCTGCCTCTGGGTTGTCCGCGGTGCCTATGACAAGGCCACTTCTCCCGAGTCCAACATGATTGTCGGTCTCAGCAGAACCGTCCGTTCCGAGTCCGTCCTCCCCTTCGCCACCCTCGACTTGGACGCCAACAACGAGCTGGACGAGGATGACGCTTCCGCCGTCATTTACGAGATCTTCAAGCTGGCCTTCAACACTAACGCTTCCTCCACCAGTGAGCTTGAGTTTATGGAGCGCTCCGGCAAGTTCTTCACTCCCCGCATCATCCACGATGAGGAGATGAACGAGTTTGTCCACCGCGAGACCAACCCCAGCATCGTCGAGCTCCAGCCCTTCGGTAAGGATGATCGCAACCTGAGAATGGAGTTCTCCACTCCTGGTGCCATCGAGACCGTCCACTTCGTCGATGACAACCTCGTCAACCAGCCCCTCGGCGACGAGGAGGTCGAGTTCGAGGTCAAGGCCGTCGGCATGAACGTTCGCGATGTCATGCTCGCTAAGGGACAGATCCCTGACGCCGATAAGCACGCCCTTGGTGTCGAGGCTGCCGGTATCATCACCCGTGTTGGTTCCGCCGTCAAGTCGCACAAGGTCGGTGACCGCATCGCTGCCCTCACCATCACCCACGGTGCCTACGCCACCCGTACTCGTACCACGGCCGCCAGCATTATGCCCATCCCTCCCAAGATGTCCTTCGTCGACGCTGCCACCCTGCCCTTGGCTTACTGCACTGCCTACTATAGCTTGGTTGAGCAGGCTCGTCTCCGCGAGGGCCAGCGTGTGCTCGTCCACTCTGCTGGTGGCGGCATTGGCCAGGCCTCCGTCTGCCTCTCCAAGATGATTGGTGCTGAGGTGTTCGTGACCGTCAGCTCCGCCGCCAAGAAGAAGCTCCTCATGCAGCACTACAATGTTCCTGAGGACCATATCTTCTACAGCCGCAACACCACCTGGAGAGCTGCTGTCCGTCGTGCGACCAATGATGAGGGTGTCGACGTTGTCCTCAACACCCTCCCGGGTGCTGATGCCCTCAGGGAATCCTGGGCTTGTCTCAGCCGCTTCGGTTACCTCGTCGATGTCAGGAGGAAGGATGGCTCTCGCGCCACCCGCCTCGACATGGGCCAGACCGACAGCAACGCCTCTTTCTTGAGCGTTGACATCTTCGGCCTTGCCGCCGAGAGGCCCAAGATCATGGAGAGACTTGTCAAGGATGTTGCCAAGCTCCTTGCTGACGATGAGCTTCGCCCCATTGACCCTGCTACCGTCTTCCCTGTCTCCACCATGGAGACTGCCTTCAAGACGCTGCAAACCTCCCAGGGTCCTGGCAAGTTGGTCGTCGTCCCCAGCGCTTCTGATGTCGTCATGGCCACCCCCTCCAAGGGAATGACGGACCTGCTGAAGGCTGATGCCACCTACCTCCTCATCGGTGGTACCGGTGGTCTCGGTCGCTCCATGTCCAGATGGATGGTTGCTCACGGCGCCCGTAACCTGGTCCTCCTGTCCCGTTCCGGCTCTGCTACCGGCAAGGTCAAGGAGCTCATTGACGAGGCTGCTGCTGAGGGTGCTCACATCACCGTCCGCTCTTGCAACGTCGCTGATCGCGCCAGTGTTGAGGAGCTCTTCAACTCTGGTCTCAAGGGCCTGCCTCCTGTCCGCGGTGTCATCCACGGTGCCATGGTCCTTCGCGTAAGTCCCTCGCCTAACCCCCGCATTCACACGACCATTCACACGACCACTAACAACTTCACAGGATGTTCTCTTCGAGAAGATGACCTACAGCGACTACACCCAGGTAACAGAGTCCAAGGTTCAGGGTGCCTGGAACTTCCACCACGCCCTGCAAGACCGCTCCATCCCCTTGGACTTCTTCGTCGCCATCTCCTCCGCTGCCGGTGCCGTTGGTAACAGAGGTCAAGCAGCCTACGCCGCCGCCAACTGCTTCCTCAACGCCTTCGTCCAGCACCGCCTTGCCAACGGTCTCCCCGCCGTCTCCCTCGACCTCACCGCCGTCTCCGACGCCGGCTACGTCGCTGACGGTGACGCCGAGCGCGCCGCTGAGATCATGAAGAACCTGGGCTCCGATACCATTTGCGAGGCTGAGGTCCTCGCCCTCCTCGGCGCCTCCATCTCCGGCAAGACCTCCGTCGCCAACCACCACATCATCACCGGTATGCGCATCACGCCGGCCGTCCAGCCCTTCTGGACGCCCGACGCCAAGTTCAAGGGTATGCGCCTCGCCGCCGAGGAGCTCGCTGCCCTCGAGGCCGGCTCTGGCGCCGTCTCGCTCAATGCCGCGCTCAAGGCGTCCCGCAGCGAGACCGAAGCCATGGATGTCGTCTGCCGCGGTTTGGTTGAGAAGATCGCCGCTGTGCTCATGATGGAGACGGAGGAGCTCGACATCACTCGCAGCTTGGCGCATTACCCGCTCGATTCACTCGTCGCCATTGAGATCCGTAACTTCATCACCCGCGAGTTTGAGGCCAACATGCAGGTTCTGGAGTTGCTCTCCAGTGGCAGCATCCAGACGCTCACCAAGGCTGTCTGCAAGAAGAGCAAGCTTTGCGTCGGCTTTGACTGGAGCAGCTAGATTGATCGTTGAGACATAGTTTGTGGATTTCGAGAGTGTGTGAGCGCAGCATTTCCTTTTTCTTTGACTTGTTCATTTTATCTACAACACACAAACGACACGGTCACAGTACTGCATGAAGATGATGAAATCTATTTCCTTATTTCTTACTTAGATTGTTCGATGGTGCGGGGAAAGAAGGGACGATGATGTCGAGAGGGAAATATAATTATCTATTATATCACATGGGAAACAATATGATGTGGGAACAGATGGGAGAAGGCGTATTTATGGAAACGGATAAGTTGTGGTTGGGTTGGTTGGTACAACGGGACACAAGGGCGGCCAGACCACAATGCTGGGTCTCCTTTTCATTACTGTGTATCTCTTTTCCTTTTTTGTCTATTTCACGTTGTTATGAGTGTGTCTGTGGTCTTTTGGGAGGGGTATAACCGCCTGGAAATTTGCGGTCATGGGACGAGAGATGGTATGGGAAAGATGGGAGAGAGATTGGAATCATTGGGATTGGGAGTTTTGATGTCATATTCGTTTTCTTCAAACGTTTTCATCTTGGAATTTGTGGTTTATGGTGTGAGATTTAGAAGTTGTGCAGACTTTCCTTAGTAAACATGGTATTTATTTATACAACCTTGACTGGTTCACCTCCTCTTCAGCGACCCGTGGGCTTGACTGCACGCTATATGTAACATTGTCCCAGACCCTCGAAAGCAACTGCAATGGTTTGGCTTAATTTGTCCATATCTTCACAGAACTCCCAGTGACAAGTTAAGAATAGTAACATCATGGGCGGTATCTATATTCATATGAAGCTATCTCGTAAGGCAGCCTCTTCAATCATGTTAGAAAGTTGATGGATAAGCTTTTATGATGTTTAGCTCCTTTGTCTTTCAAACTCGAAAGGAGAGAGTTCAACAACAAGGACATAGTCGTCAATTTGGAACGACACTGTCAGAGATTGTCAATTAGCCCATGGCAAGAGGTGAATTTGGCCATGCATCCAGATTGGCTTGTAAAAGATCAAATGGGTGTTTGATTGCATTTCGGTGCAATAATCCACGGCATTTGCAGGCGGCAATAGTATGTGTAACAGTCACTTACAGATCTTTTACGTGTTTCAGATTCGCCAAACTGAAGCTGCTGACACGCGCAAATGCAATTTTAGGCTTTCCCCCCTCGGAGCTGCAATACTGTCCCTGTATGATGAAGATTCAGGCTTAAAAATTTAGTAAGTTATCGCCCTCCACCTCTTTATAAAGTAGGTAACTATGCAAAGGCGCTAATGAGGTTTCTAGTCATTTTGACAGCAACACCGGCGCTGATAAGTATATGAAGATGGTCACGAGTCTTAATGCATAATACATCGACCCGCCTGCGTCGTAGGTCTAGTAAGATCACAAGCAGTGCCTATACTAAGATCAAAACCGCGGTTTCGGACTCTGGCTGAGACATAAAGAAGGACGCATTCATGCCAGGGGCTCTTAAAAGTGGGCGCATCAAGAAAGGCTGAAGTCCACTCGGGACTGGTGAAGACCATTTCCAATACCTACACATATGGTCATGGAACCTGTGTGACGCGGTTGCTGACGGATATTGCGCCTCGAGTAGCAATCTACATCGCCAAGGTTGCCGAAAAAAAGTATCTTGATGTCAGAAATGTTCACGATATAGTGGATGTGAGTATGATTTTAAACCATGACAGCGTGACATAGAAAAGCTGACTAGACTGGCCAAGGCGATCAAATGGGCACTTCATACGGTGAATGTTGACATCATGGCAATATCATTCGGTGTACGCGACTCTCACAGTACTAATGCGATAAAGGCTGTCATCTATGAGGCACTCGATGGTCAGAAGATCTTGTTTGCCACAGCATCAAATGATGGCGCACGGATGAGGCTATCATATCCTGCTGGCGAATATTGGGCCATATGCATTCATGGTTGTAACAGAGACGAGTCAGAGAATTCATCTCCATACTTGATCTGCAAGCCCCACGCGGAACCGCCCATCGGTTGCTTTCCCTTTGCGGAGCCACCCGTCGGCAAATTTACCCTTACAGCAGTGAGTAGGCCGTGATTCCAATCTGATGAACACATCCTGAAGGATGATTTCCCCCGGTCAGGAAGAATTTCAGCCGGCTCCCATCTACACAGCCGCTGACTGAACTTTAAAAAAGACCCGGGCTAGCCCGTGCAGGGGTCTCTTGAGCCCGTAGTGATAGGTGGAAATATTCCAGCATTTGGGATGCATCCGCATGAAAAGCGATCTCTTTGGCCAGGCGGTGTTCATCTTCAAAATCCGACTTCGTCCCAGATTGAGGTGAACATGGGCTACGTGGTTTGTAGTACTAGGACACATTAGTCCGCTGGATGATGAGATTATAGAGAAGGAGAACATGACATACCTATTATTTTTCTACTGATCAGCCTTCCCAAATACCTAAGATCAGGCCATAGGTGTTAGCCATGATATGAGATCCCTGGACCCTAGATAAACCTAAGATCACTATCAGCACCCGTGAAGATGAACCCTTCGACTTTCTGCGTCACTCAACTTATGTCTTATGATGACTTTGACTTTCGGCGATTCCGACTAGGGTAGTCTTATTTCAATGTTAATTTTGCATCTTAATGGACTGAGGTCACTTCAAGGACAAGGGAACTTCAGCCTGATAGTCTATTTGAACTGCCGAGTCCAAAACGACACAGAGGCCAACTCAGAATCAAGACACGAGTACCACCTCACTTTTCAATCAAACATAGCTGAACCATAGAACCCCAAAAAAGCTTTACATGGTTCTAAGATGAATCTGGAGGAGTTAACAGACTAACTAATTAGATAACTGTAAAACGTCTAATACACATTGCTGGTCGGTTCAGACTGCCGAGCGGATAGCATAATAATCTATTATGCTTCGCCAACCTCTACTTCACAGCGATTTATGAGTCAGGCTGTGTTAGCTTGTCTACTCACTTATATAAATGTTCACGTTCATCCTACCCCTATTAATGCTGTCTCTGATTTAACACTGAAAATCTATTAATCTTCCTCATACTACTATTTAGTCTTACTTTCTAGTCTCTTCGTCATAATAAAGCTTTTCTCTATTATCGTCGCAGCTATTACGCTAGCCACTAGCGTTGCCGCTAAGGTATGTCAACTTGCAGCGCTGAATACTAATCAATCAAGCTAAGACGAGGCTTCTGGCTTAACTGATTAACTGATTTTTCGCTTAAATCTTGCTTAATTTAACTGTTTTAATTTAATCTTAATAAAATTACCTATTTAGGAAGTTAGTGAAGCTTTTATGATGTGTTAATAGGCTAGAAACTTATATTATATAGTGTTTTGATGTTATTTTACCTTCTATTAACCCTTCTTTTTAAAGTAATACTTACTAATAGTAATACTACTACTTTGAATTTAGTTCTAGAGGTATTATGTCTTTTTAAGTAGTAATAGCTTTATTAATAGCTTCTATAATATTAGTGTTAGTTTAGTAAGGCTGAATACCCTCTTATAGTTAGTTGCTATTATTAGGATAGTAAAGATATTGAGGGTAAGTTTATTAAGTATTAGGAAGGTCTACTAATATGAAATCTATTACTAGATAGGATTATTAATAAGCTAAGTAACTAAGAGGGTAAAATACTTCTCTAACTTATTAACCTTATTAATAGTAGTATTATGAAGGCTGCTATCTAACTATTAACTATAATTAGAGTTTTTAAGCTTTAGAGGTATTATAATTAATATAAATAGCTTTTATAGAGGCTCTTAATAGGCTAGTCTATTAGTATAGGTAGCTATTTTAGTATACTATTACTTTTAGTACTCTTAAAGACCTTTTTTAGTAATTTAAAGCTACTTATAAGTCTCTTAGGTATTCTAATACTTTTTAAGCTATTATAGACCTCTACTAAGGTGTAATATTATAGTAGTAGTATAAAGGGGAGACTTTTTAAGCTTTTTATAGTAATTATTAAGTACTTACTAGCTATTAATAATTAATAAGTATATAAATATATAAGAAGTGAAGTTAATAGCTTAAGGGGGGTGTAATAATATAGTGATATATTTAGACTATAAATAAGTAGGGATATTATTAATTAATAAGGTCTATAAGATTAATACTTAGCTAGATTAATATAATACTTTTATTAATTAAGATTGCTGTAATAAGAGACTTTAGGATATTTATGTAGCTATAAGATTAATCTCTTTTTAGGTAGGGGTATTATAAAGCTTACGCTAGTCTTTAAGTTAATCTAAGAGATATTTAAGGTTTATTAAGATCTCTTAGAGTTAATTATACCTATTATTTTTACTTTAGCTTTTATATTGCTTAGTCTATAAATAGAGAGGCTTAAGTATTTTATTTAACTTAGTGAGGACTTATTAATCCTTATTAGTTAGGATATCTTTATTAAGGATATAATTATTCTTATTTTTAAGCTTTAAGGAGTAGTATATATAATTAGTGATCTAGCTATATTTAAGTAAAGTGTAGCAGATTATATTATATATTAAGTTTTATTAAGTAGTATTACTTAATATTAGATTTAGCTTTTATAATAACTTCTCTTATAGAGTAAAGGTATACTTATTATTATTAGCTTTATTATTAATAGATAAGAAGGCTTCTAAGCGTTATAGTGATAATCTAATATACTTAATGATATTCTGAAGTTTATTAATAGGTCTCTTAGTCCTCTAATAGGTTAGGTCCTCTTAGATCTTATTAATATTAATAAGATAGTTAGACTTTTGCTTAAATACCTCTTTATTAACCTTATAAATAATAGTATAACTAATAAAGTTAAAGATATAGTTATAGTATTAAATTTAATAATACTAAGCGTCTATTTCTATATATAAATATAAAATAGATAGATATAAAGCTTTAATATAAGTGCTATTAGTATTAGTGTTATTAGAGATTATAATATTAATCTTATTAAGTAAGTATTAATCTCTTATAACTATATATATTATAATAGTAATATTCTTATTAGAGTAGGTATTAAGTTAATAGTAAAGACTTAAGAGATATTATATTTATTTACCTAATTAGTTAATAAAGTAGCTAAAGATAGTAATAATAGCATATTAATTAGGGGAGGTCTATAGGTTAAATAATATATAAACTTTTATAAGAACTTTCTATATCTCCTACTTAATTTATTATTTTTTAGAGTTATAGAGTTATTAAAGTTAATCCCTCTAATTAGTCTTTAACTAATATATCTAGGTATTAACGTTATAATTAAATAAGGTGAGTATATACTATATATACTAATTACTAAATATTATAAGAAGGTTATTAGTATTAATGAGGAAGCTTATAGTTAGCTCTTTAATCTATATAGTCTTCTACTTAAGTATAGTGATAGGAAGAGATTAGTAGTGCTTAGATGGAGTGTTAAAGTTGTTAGGATTATTAGTAAATATATTGCTAACTTTATAGGTATCTTAGAAGATAGAGTGATTATATTTAAGGTGCTAAGTAGGGCTAGAGGTAGCTATAGTGTTAAATAGTTAATTAAGAGTTTCTATTTTATTATAGTATTAATAAACCTAATAAGTACCTCCTCTTATACTATTAGGTATAATCTTAAAGATAAATATACTTTTATTAGCAATTTAAGAAGTATAACTTTAACTCCCCTTTTTTAAGATAGTGTTAATATTAATAAACTACTAGCTTTTTTATATAGCGTGAAGTAGGGTTTTAAAAGTGTTATATATAGCTAAGTTAATAGTTAATATATTACTAGTAGTAGTAGATAATATATAAATCTAAGTGGCAATCTTATGAGGAGATAATATTTTATACCTAACGAAGTGATTAATATATTAATTATAAGCTAGTAGAAGTATTATAATAACTAATAAGGGGTTAAAAAAGATATTAAGAAGTATATATAGGTAGGTTTTTAAAGTATAGAGGTATAATAGTAGTAGTAGTAGTAATAGTAGTAATAGTAGTATTACTAGTAATATTAAAAAGGAGTTATTTTTGAGGGTTAATAAAGAGGTTAAAAAATAGGCTTTTTTTAAACTTTAATAAAGTAGCTAAAAACGTATTAATTAAACTTATTAGCTAAAAGTGCGTTTTAGCTTTATAGTAGTATATATTAAAAAAAATAGGCGTTATAAGGTATTTATTAGATAAAAATTATTTTATTAATATCTATTAGTACTTATATAGTTAAGTAGTATAATTCCTAATTTTATTTAATAAAGTGTGGGGTTATGGGTTTAAATCCTGTTATAGGTCTTTATATTTCTAATTGTGAATTTCTTTAAGTATAGTTAGGAATATATGTTTTTATTTTTTTTTAATTCTTTTAAAAATTCTAATTGGTTTAGAGGCTGGATTTACTTTATTTTAGGTAACGTTAGCTTAATTAAATCTATTAAGCTTTTAGCGCTCTAGGCTTGTCTAATTAAATCTCTGAATAGCCTTAATTTGATTAGTTGATTGATTGATTATTTGATTTGGCTTGAATGGGGTGCTGCGCTGTCAACTTGAGCTAATATTTTGGGCTTCATTCTGTTCTCGTTGCCACCAAAAGTCCATGTTTGGGGTCTCTAGAGGCCGTTGGGGGCTTACGTTGCGTTCGTAGGACTGCTGCTGCACCATCGTCAAAACGGGCGAATGCAACTGCATTGGTCCTTGCGCTGAGACTACCAACTGCGCTCAGATCTGCTCTATCCGTGGCAGTACCACTTGCACCAAATAATTCTGTTGCTGCCAACCTGTCAGAAACAACGCCTGAGACGAAGCGCGAAGCGTGGGCTAACATTGCATTCATAGGACTGCTGTTGCACTCTCAACCCCTCGGGCAGATGCCAATGCATCGGGCCTTACGAAGAAACCACCAACTGCGCCCAGATCTGCCAGATCCGTGGCATCACGCCGTGCTAGACGATGCTATGGCCACCAAACCATAAGAATGAACGGCAGCACTATGGGATGGAGAGAAGGACCGTCTATGGCGCTCCTGAACTTCTGTGGAATGTACAGTTAGCATCACAAAGCAAATTACGCAATGCGAACACAAGACGTCATGGACAGAACTTACCTCCCGCATGATTTTCTACGGTATATCCCTTGCTTGAAATGGGTGATTCCGCACGTAATTGAAGTGACTCGGTTCCTTGGCTTGAAGCTCCTCGAACTTCAAGCTCAGCCGCCGGTCGGGCTGTCGAAGATGATCTTCTTCCTCGTGAATCACTCGGTAAGTTGAGGACTGAGCGCCAGTGATCTTTTTCGCATGTTGGCGCCAATGCGGTCGTACAGCCTGTTGTCCTTCATCCAGATATCAAGCTCCTGGGCAGTTACACCCAACTTAACGACAGGGTCACAATAGACGTTAAAGAGATTAACAGGTCCAAGAAATCACCAATCTCACCGCAATTAAAGCTGCAGTCTTCCTTAGCTTATAGGTGTTGAGGTGAGTAGCTATCAGTCATAGCAGAAAGGAGGATTTCAGCTATTGCCCTATGATCTTGTTTTCATGATCTCAAGCAGAATCTCGTCTAGAAGCTGACGTATTCGACTACATTTAAGGTTACGGTCAAAACTGATCTCTCAAGGGATTTGTCGACCAGGTCTATTATCTGATTGTGCCTTATTCTTGAGCAATCATCTGAATGCTGTGGAATGACGGGGAGGTATGTGAGGGTTCACAGGGTAAAAACGGGCCAAGCCTCCACTTGGACGAACAGTTCTGGGGAAGGGCTGGCGTCAACGTCGTGGCGAGTGGTCAGGGCAGCGCCATTTCAAAATTAGTTTGCTCATGCTCAGAAATGTGTTTGACACCAACACTGGTCGCGTCTCCCCCTCTGCCAACCTAGCCAGTGCCGACGGACATGCTCGAAGTACTTAGAACTTCATGTTGTTGATTCTCCTCACTGTTTCTACCCAGGCACAGAAAGACGAAGAATTTTGTGATATAAGAAGAGATGCCTCGTTCAGGGGCTAGGTTAAACACGTAAAGGAGGGACCTTTCCGTTGGGGTCAAAAGTTGGGAAGAATAATCGATCTGCCTTAAGCTTAGAAGAGGTTGTCACATATCAACGTACAGTCAAGAGTTTAGAGGACTTAAGCAACCCGTATGTAACATCGTTATTCCTACAGTCACTTCCGGAGCTGTATCCTCAACACCACTTTTCCAACCTGCCTGCCTTCCCAGATGTACTGAAGCGCTTCCTCAGCTTGCTCAAAGTCATACACAGTGTCGATGATGTCGTCAAACTTGAGACCTGTCGCTGATATAGCAGCAGCCATGTCCTCCATGTCAAGTTTCGATCCCGCATTGATGCCTCTATCAAATATGTCAGCACAAATCCGCAGTGTGATCTAGCTATATAAACTCCTCTGGTTCTTGTGACACTCACCTGACGATCGTCCGACGATCGATGATGGTTGAAACAAAGTCCTTCAATTGAGACGGGTCTTGTCCTCCCAGGTATCCGACCTGGCTGACAATACCGCCACGACGAGTGCACAGAACGCTCTTGACGAGCGAGGTGGAGCCTCCGTTGTCGACTGTCAGGTCAACTCCAACTCCGTCCGTGAGCTTGAGGACTTCCTCTTCCCAGTTCGGATGCGTCTTGTAATTAACACCATAAATTGGTGCAGACGGGAAAGACTCCTGGATCTTCTTTATCTTGTCGTCGCTGGACGAGCTTAAGATGACTTTTAGGCCAGCGGCTTGGGCAAGTTTGAGAGCAAACATGGCGACCCCGCCAGTTCCTATCGTGGGTGAGCTCAAGATCTTGATGATCAATTAGAAATCACCCCAACTTACCTTGGATAAAGACGCTTTGCCCAATTGTAAGCCCCTTAATCGCAGACCATGCCGTCGCCCCTGCACACGGCAAAATCGCACAATTCACCCAATCCAGATGCTCCGGGACCTTAGCAATTAGATGCTCCTCAAACACCAGATAATCCGCCAACACACCGTCTTCATTAGCAGCAAGCCACGACCGCCCCGTCTCGCGGCCCGTGACGAACTCGGTGTCGGTAACCGGGCTTACGCGGTCGCCGACGCGGAGGTTCTTGACCTTATCACCCGCCGCGATGATCTCCCCCGCGGCGTCGTTGCCGAGAATGCCATGCGGGATGACAGGCCATGGGTTGCCGCCGTTGGCGATATTGGCGTCGCGGTAGTTCAAGGCGACGGCATGGACTTTGATGAGGACTTGTGTTGGGGCGAGCGGAAGGGGGAGGGGTTCTGTGACGAGGGTTACTTTGGGGGTGCCTGGTGTGTAGTCGTCGGTGCGGCGCCATGCCCGACGGTGAGTTGGGAGGTTTTCGGCCATGGTTGAGGTGGGTTGCGTTGGGTTGTGGGAATCTTTGGTGCTAACAGGGATCGGGAGATTGACCCGATGTGAATATAAAGTCGGGTACCTAGATGGCGGATGTTGAAACGGAAAACGATCATGAGGCGAGGTAGGTATCATGAAGGGAAATGGTTTCCTGACTTTTATACATCCCGGACGTATAGAGAAGGTAGACGCGCCCTTCACGGACTTGACAGACTTACATGAAGTGCGACAACAGGGATCGGGAGTGGGTGACGTCGGCCTTGTCCGCTCAGTAGCGAGATGCGGGGTACCTCCCGAAAGACCGGCGCCGGTCGGGATCCCGGGTTAGGTATCGTTTCCTGATCGGGCAATACTCAACGATACCAGTAAAAGTGACTGGGCATCGCCATGTATCTTCGTCTCCGTGAATGACGTTGAGTCATGATTTTTGATAAGGAATGTAACCGAAAGTCGTCGCTAGTACCCATCGCATGACATGATGAGGAGGATGAAGGGCGTGGATCGACAAAAATTGTCATCAAAGGCTTGGCAGATGGGAAAGCGCCCAAGGCGATGACTGGCTCCTTTGATAAATATACATGGCTGCCTCCAGAAAATGGCTGGTGTTTTCATTCAGGGATTAACCTACGGCTTAGAAATATCGTTGCTGATGAATCAATAATCCGGGGTCCGGTCTGCGGCGGCCTTTGGAGCACAGCGGAAAGACCCAGTCACCCAAAATGCTCCTTTGCTGCATATGTTGGAGCCTTTCTGACTGGAAAAATAGTTATGTTTCTTTCTGGCTCTCATTGACTTTGCCAAAATCGGCCGAGTCTTGATGCGACCTCGAGACCAGACGCTTATTTCTATGCAAGACACCTGCTCAGGTGGAGCGATCAATGTCTACACCTCCTGGCTCGTAGTTGCCTTTTGGAGAAATGAAAATGAGAGCACGCCACCCGCCAGTTAGCACGACCGATGATCTGGGCTCATGCAAGCCAATATATTCTCATGAGAACCGAGACAGGCCTGAAGTTGCGATGTAACAATGTGTTGATAAGGCCCAAAGATTTATGAGTCGCCAATTATATAATGTTCAGGGCATCAAGTACTAGGCGGTCAACTCCTAAATATGAAAAGCTCGACCATTGACAACACATTGATTTACAGTTTTGAAGCCCATCTCACTCTCCATTCACCATGTCCGACCTCAAAATCTCAAAGATTGACGTCTTTCAAGTCACACTCCCTTACTCAGGAGGTGTTTATCACCTATCACGCGGTCGCGAATACCCAAGCTTCGACGCAACCATCGTCCGTGTGACCACAAACACCGGTCTCGAAGGCTGGGGTGAGAGCACACCCTTCGGCTCAACCTACGTCGCCGCCCACGCCCTCGGCGTCAGGGCCGGCATCGCGGAGATCGCACCCAAGCTGATTGGTATGGATCCGCGCAAGGTCGACCGTATCAACGACGCCATGGACGAAGCGCTTGTGGGACACTTACACGCCAAAACGCCGATTGACGTGGCATGCTGGGATATCTTTGGCAAGTCGGTCGGTCTTCCTGTGTGCGAGCTCCTGGGAGGTAGTACGGACGTCGGCTTGCCCCTCATATCGTCGATCGGCGTCTTAGCTCCGGAAGAGATGCGGGTCAAGGTCGATGAGTTCAGGAAGAAGGGTTATCTGGGGCATTCCGTTAAGATATCAGGGGACGACCCTGCCACCGATGCCGCACGGATTGCCGCCTCGCTTGCGGACAGACAAGCGGGCGAGTTCTTTCTCGTTGACGCGAATGGCGGGTCGACTGTTGAAGTTGCCCTCCGGATGGTTAGGCTGCTTCCTGATGGTCTAGACTTCGTCCTGGAAGCGCCGTGCGCCACGATGCGCGAGTCTCTCGCCCTCAGGCGGCGGACCAACATACCCATCATCATCGATGAGTTGGGGACCGATGAAACATCAGTCATTCAACTAATCGCAGATGACGCTGCGGAGGGCATTAACTTCAAGGTGTCCAAGAATGGAGGGCTCACCCGAGGTCGCCGCCAACGGGATATCTGCGTTGCTGCTGGTTACACCATGAGCATACAGGATACAACCGGCTCAGACATTTCCTTTGCTGCCATCGTGCATCTGGCACAAACCGTGCCGCAACGCAACTTGCGATGTATCTTGGGATCGACGGAGATGGTGACTGTGAAGACAGCAGATGGAGACTTCGAGGCCCGCGACGGCTATTTAAGAGCTCCGACAGCACCCGGTCTTGGTATTACGCCTAGATTGGAGGTTTTGGGACAATCTGTTGCTAGCTATTCCTGATGTAATATTCAGAATTTCTTGTCCGGGGTTCGTAGCCAGTAGTCTATAGGGTGAATGGAATACGTATTGAAAGCCGACAGTATCTTAGTCCTTTTACATACACTATACAATTGAAACTAAATACAGTAACCCAAAGAAAAATTGCGTCTCATTGATGACTTGCTTCTTTTCATCCATCGCAAGAGCTTGGATAAATGAAGCAACCGACAACGGAGATCAACCCCAAGCGTCTGTGCCAACCTCAGCAGTTTACAGCAGACTAGCTTTGCCCATTCTGTCTCTCATCCACTCTTGCATCCAGTTAGGCCACGCCCGCAATGTAGTAAAGAACCAAACCTTCTCCGGCAAGACAATCTGAGCACCCCGACAAGCAAACACCTGCGCCAGAGTGCGATTCGCAACTTCCTTCGGCGACAGCATCTTCCCCTGCTTCTCCTCAATCTCATCTGCGTTCTTGGGAGACATATTCGTCCTCACCCAGCTGGGCTGGACGATGGTTGTGAGGATGCCGTCGGCTTTGTACTTTGTCTTGAGCTCGCAGTTGAGGCCCTCGTGGAAGGTCACGGACGCAGCCTTTGAGGCGCAGTAGTCGACCAGCGAGGAGAGGGTTATGTGCGCTGTGATACTCGAGATATTGACGATGTGCCCCTTGTTCTTCTTGATCATGCTGGGAAGAAACTCTTTGGTGACGATCCAGAGGGCGATGGCGTTGACGCCGAAGAGCTTGGGGAGGAAGTCGGCTGGGGTGTCGAGGATGGTGTGCGGGGATGCGATGCCGGCGTTGTTGATCAAGATCGAGGGAGCCCCGAAAGATGTTCGGATAGTCTTGGCTGCTTGGGCAACGGCCTCGGCAGAGGTGATGTCTGTTTTGATGTACAAGATTGCGGGGTCGCTCTTCATGTCTGGGGGAATAGGCGCGAGGTCGAGGATCGCGACTTTCACCCCCTTTTTGACGAGGCCAAGGACAAGTTCTCTGCCGATACCACCGCAACCGCCTGTCACAACGGCGACTTCCTTGTTCCATACCCAGCCTTTGTGTGCTCTCACGCGCCAGTTGTTCAACGCTACTTTATTAGAGAGGTTATTGATAGTTTTGACAACGCCGAGGCCTACAGCCAGGCCCAATAACACCTTGGCCCCATCACGTCCGTGGATGAGGGCACCAAACCGACTTTCGACAATTTTGTCGGTGAACTGAGTGGGTCCGTATACGACAGCTGCTAGAGCCGCCGTCAAGGGAAGGAGAATAGACATCTTCAAGGTGGCGAGTATGTAGAGCGACTCGCAAGAAACGAATGGGGTCCTTATTGTGAAACTACGAGCAACAGCAAGAACTCCATCATTGGAGAACGTACATTTATATCGCACGATGTTCTCTGAAAGCTTCAGAAACACAAGGGTTGCCCTTTAGCTTTCGACCGACCGAAGGAGGTCCCCGATGATTGAGCCGCGACAGTGCCCAGCGACCCAGATTACGAAGACAGACGCATCTGACTTTGCATCTCCGCCGAAGCGGCCGAAACAAGGGATCTACCAGGAGTTGCAGAGGCTGAAGCTGAGGGTTTGTTCTCAGAGGTGTTCACTAATCATTGAAGAAGTTGGTGGGGACCGTGCTGGAAGATGCTCCGGGAGCCGACGGCCTAATTCTCCTCCACCAGGGTCCAAGCAGCAACGGGTCAACATCTATCCTCAATATTGTTCTTGAAAAGTCTAAACTTCAGCTGAAAAATGATTTGATCACAGGCTCTCCAGGTTGATCTCCTCCTTCCTCCGTCTCACTCTAATCTTCGCCCCTCTATTCGAGTTCAGACTGAAGCCGTGCACCTGCACCGAGGAATCGGACCCAGGCACCAGTTCAAGATCATACTTCAGAAGCAAGTGGCACATGGCAATCTTGACCTCGTTCGCGGCAAAGAAACGTCCCGGGCAGGCATGCTGCCCGTGGCCAAAGCCAAGAGAGTCTGGACTCGTTGTAACGAAGTGCGCCTGGTTTTCCTTTCCAGGTGTCTGGCGCATGCGCAGAAAACGGTAGCCGTCGAACTCGAGGGGGTCCTTGTAGATGGTGGGGTCGTGTCTCGAGGTATTGGCGACAGCGACCTTCATGCCTTTGGGGATAACAGTTCCGTCTGATAGGTGGACGTCGGCGTCGGCGATGCGGCCCATGGAAACTGGAATGGGATTGTCAGCTTGTAGGTATACAGGCTTCGTAAGACTTTTCGACTCACTTGACTGGATTGGCTTCATTCGCTGGGTCTCCTTCATCACACTGTCCATGAGCTTGAGGTTGTAAAGCGACGTCTTCGCCCAGCCCTCCTTGCCGAGAACGTCAATCATCTCAGACCGCAGCGCAGCCAACAACTCAGGTCTCGGAAGGATGTTCAGAATCAGCTGCGTCATGAGATCGGTCGTGGTATGTATCGCTGCACCGGCCATCGCCAGCTTAAGATTTGCTCCAATTAGTTCAGGCTCTGGCTCACTCGAATGGCGGAGGAATCTTGACAGGATTAACACCCACCTGGTAGATCGCCGGGTCGTACTTAGACCTCGCGGACTCCTCCTCGCCCCACTGGATCGCATCATCGTATGTTGGAATTGGACGTCCCTCTTGGGCCCCGGCGCGCTTCTCGCGTGCTCGGGCATCGATTACGGGCTGGATGATGGAGCGGGTCTGGGCGACGTGACTTCTGACGCGCTGGCACTCTGGTAGGAACCAATGGACGATGCGTCGAAGGGGCTTGGGAACGATGCGAAGTCTTTCGGCTGCGATGAACGAGTCGACTACGTACATCACTGTGATGTTGAGCCATTCTTCGTTGCGGCAGATTTCGGGACCGAGGAAGACGCGGGACGAGAGGCGGGAGACTACGTTGAGAATGGTATGACCCAAGCCGACCTCGTGCCATTCTGTGTACCCGCCGATGTCAGAAAGGAGGGGGATGTTGACGGTGGTTAGCACATACCTGTCGAGTCGCCAAGGACTGTTTGAAAGGAAAACGCGGTCTCGTCAGAGAGTGGCTTTGTGATCTTCGCTATTAGCCAAATGGATTAGACCACGATACAAGGCAAATTATACAATGATTTGAATGGGAAGCTTACCCAGAAACTTGGTTAGCTGCTTCTTAGCAACCATGATGAGAATCTGGATCGCATTGCCCGCTCCGAATGGTTCGAAACCAGGGAGGTAAGCGTGGAAGTCCTACACCTTTGACGTCAGCACCAGCTTGATATCTCAAGCATCTGTACCCACATGCTCCGTGTTCTTCAGAAAGCTCAGCTTCGGGTCGTTTCGAATCTCGTCGACATGCTTCGGAGCCAGCATAATCACGCGGCCGGTGTCGGACATCACGCTGTAAGGCTCTCCCCCAAACGCCTTCAACCCTTCTTGAATGAGCTCATTGCTTCTTTGAACAAAGTCCTTCTTGACAGCTGCTCCGCTGAGGTCAAACGATTTCGGCGGGTTGATGAGAGGTGGTAACTTGAACTTGTGATCGGTCCAGATCTTGTATGCTAGGACCGCTGCCAACAACGCGGCGAGTATACTCCAAGCCTCGGAGGAGAGTCTGAAGCTATCCAGGGATACTGGCAAGCTGCCATCAGCTAATGCGGAAGCTGAAGGTTTCGATGCCATCTCGAACGCTGCAGGGTTGATGATTATGAGATTGCTGGTTCGGATGATGCTGTAAGTGACTGATGAGACGATCAGGTTGACGTTTTCTCTGGACTTATAACCATTTTGCTCGATGCATTGCTCATGAGAAGTCCTAGAAGATTGAGACGAATACGCTTGTCGCAAATACTGACGACCCCGAACGCTTGACCTTCATAACATACATCGTGACACAGCGTTTCAGCCATCCGCTATCGACAACTTCAACATCTCCATCTACAGCGACTCGATTCCACAAGCGCCAAGGAGTGCACTTTCCTATTTCGAACAGGACGAGCAGTTCGTCGGGCTTAGGTAATGGCCCGTTCGGACGAGAAATGGGTCCTCGGGCTCTTGGGCGGACACCGGCCCCCGTTACGCTGGCATGACACGACATATGCAGGGCAACACCATTGGTCGAAAAATGATCGACAGCAGGCTTGCGAAAGCGAAGCTTTGGGTCCAGGCGAGATTTACGGGGATTTAGGGTAAGGAGAAGGTCGGAATTTACGAGGTGGTCGGGAGAGAGGCCGGCAGTCGTAACCCCACTTCCCGCCCGCGGCAGATCGGCTGGTAAAGTTGCGTCGTTACTGCGACAGTCCCTACTCTGTGGCATAATTGGCATAAGTCGTAGCGCTGTTTCCTCCTTCCGGGCCGACGGCTTATGACTTTTGGTGGAGTTTGGAGGCTGGTGATCTATTTTTGAATCCACAATTCTCAGTCAGCCAGTGCTGCCGGCGATCGGCCATTGACCTCCGATTTATCGGAGCAGGTGCGCCGTGGATGACCCACCTTTCCGGCCGACCGGCCGGCTCCAACGATTGAGAGACGGAGCGAGTCCAGAAGGGCAACTCTTTCTCCAAAGGCATGAAGAATCGGGGCAATTGGATCTGTCAGCCCGTTGGCGACTTTTTGAGACTTGAGGAGCTCTTGGTGACCTCATATATCTTTGCGCTGCGAGACTTATGAGGATACTGTGGCAATCCATGAACCTCTCTGGCGATACACCATCCAGGTGTTGTATAACATGTACTGATAAAAGTTTTTCTAAACTTTGACTGTTTTCAAGTTGGAGTCATGACTCTTGCATATCCATATACCCGCGCCATGACGACTGCCTCTGAACATTTGGCCGCGTGGTGCGTTCCTGTCATCATCCTTTGCATCATCATCAAAGAGCAGATTTCGCCAACTCGCCAGATTGTAGTCGCAGAGGCTCAGGCCGAAGATGCTCCCTCTCAACAAAGCCGAGAATCTGCCTTGTCATGTCCAGGGACAACAACGCCTCCGCCACAAGTCGTCGAAGAGCCGAAGAGATTCGATCCCGTGAACTTTCCCGCCGAAGATGCCGACTGCTGTAACCATGAAGAGCCTGCGCCATTTCCAGTCGAGCCTACCGAGTCTGAAATAGCTCAAGGCAGCACATCCATCGCACCACCGTGTCCCGACCAACCGACTGTCTTCGCAACCTTCCCCACCCCCGAAGGACGTGCTGAAGCCCCTCCATGGGAGATCAGCTTCGACCGCAACCTTCAACAGAGTAGACTTCTCCGTCTTCCCGACGAAATTCTACTTCAAATCCTACTCAGCGTAGCTACGGATGATCTTTACATGTTACGCCAGGTTTCCTTCACCTTTTGGCGCATCTATCAAAGCGAGATGTTCAGCCAGTTCCACCGCAAGACACGCATCAGCGTTTGGCAACGCAAGAAGACAGACGGTTTCGAAAACGACGCAAAGACCGTTCTGCGCGCAAAGAGACACGCATTCTGCGATCCATGCTTCAAGAGACGGACAGCTCGATGCTACCAGGATCATAGGATATATTTCCAAAAGTTCTTCTCATTAATATGCCGATACTGCAACTCGTGCCACGAAAACATACTGTTCCCTCGCCAAGAGCGCAGGCAATACCTCGCACAGCGCCCACGTCAATGTATCATGCCGAGCGCATTTATCCAACTCTGCCCGCACATCGATGTCGCGTTATCCTCCATCTGGGACAGGGTTTCGAGCCCTGGAAGCCGTCGGGACAGGTATGTACGCCGAAGGTTGAGACACTGCAGTCAATGCAAGACTTCAGCCCGCCGCAGCGCTCCTGAAGACAGCCATGGATACATAAATCCGCCGACATGTGGGTATATGTACGGCACTGGCGATTATACCTTCGATTTCTCGTGGAGGCTGCCTCTTTTTTCAATCCCGAAAGACGGCGCCGTCGCGTACGCCTTCTTAGTGCAGAAGTTAGATGAGTTTGAAGAGAGATACGGCGACGCCCTATGTGTCCATTTCAGGCACAATCACCTCCGGCTTCTCAGAGCACTCGACCCGAGACACTGCTGCTGTTTAGGAGGAGATAGCAGAATTGGAAGGGTAGTCCCTTATGATAGAGAGCGATGGGGTACTCGGCGTTGTATGGAGGTTGCAGGGCCGAATCAGGGCAAACGCATGCGGGGCAAGCATGTCGTGAGGTGCGATGAGCGATGTACTCGTTACAGATGGGAGAGGAAGGGTGACCAGATATTTTTATCACGCCTTTCGTCGACCTGCCTGGAAGTGATAGGGAGCGCAAAGATTTGGGAGAACGAGTTTGCGATGTTATTCGATACTGCCTCCTGTGACCCTTGGTCAGACCAGGGAACACGGCACCTTTTTTGGTGTGAAGATGTTCAGTGCAGAAATGGTAAGGATGACATTGAAAGTGCCAACGCATTTCTGTGCTAGAAAAGAAAGGCAGTTTCTGGAACATGCAGTTCCGGAAGAAGGGAGTCTGCCAATCTCGACTGAAAACAAGTAAAATAACAAGAAGACAGTTCGTCCCATGATGCTCTTGCGTTCTTAATGCCAGTCCATTCCGTATATCTTCCCATTCCATTACAAGATGAAATACTAGCTTGCTTCGTCGTATTGATGTATGTCGTGTATCAACCTGATGGGCAACAATAAAAATTGCGTATACATGATGGAATGAATCTCGAAATGATGAATTCGACATAATCACTTATTACTGATGGCATAATCCTCGCCGATAACACATCTTCTGTATGCTTTCTCCAAGATGCCGTGCACTTACCCACAGTTTTTGTGCCGACTTTGGGTGGGAAAATAGTCGCTGGATTCAATCACCAGCATACCCCGGACTAGGCTGAGAACATCTCTGAAGTACTCAGAGCATGATAACTTTTCGGTGTGCAAAAATGATGAGTGGTCAGCCAGAAGTTGTCGTAGTATTGGGAGTCGCGAGCTCCGATGTAGACAGTCATATCTAAGATTACCCTTACTCTGGAAACGGCTGGCTTCAACTGAGCGCCATGATGGTCCAGTCCATCTACCCGTACAATTTCGAAGAAGGTGTCTGGTTTCAGTCGCTTAGGGGTTGGGTTCATGCCGGGCCGGTGCATGCGGTTGGAGGAAGACGGCGTGAAGAACACATAGATTTCTGTATGGCTATGCCGGCCGCATGAGTGAGAGACCCTGACGAGCTGCCAGGCACGAGGTACTGCGAGCGTAAGCGTCAGGATCCAGCGCACGCGCACAGTGCTCGCTATCTCCCCTAGCTATGCAACCTACGTTTGAAATGAAGCCCTGGCCCTTCGCTGCCTGCTCGCGGAGGCTAAGCGCCATACAGCGGTAGGTCCGTCGGAAGGCAAAATCTAATCGCAGTCCACCAACCTTGTGTTAAAATGCGACACCCAGGTAGCACGAACCTGGTTAAATTGTTTTTTAACGCAGCAGTTTTCTTTTTCTTTACTCAATATTTTTTTACTCGCTTAGCCAGAACCTCCGCCTACTCTTTCTATCAATACCATGAAGTTTGTCCCGAAGCTCCTAGGCGGGTGCTGCGACCCAGCCACTATCCTATCCCTTCTTTTCGGCAAAAGAGATTCAAAGGAAAACGAAAGCAGTTTCAACGTGCTTCAAACCCGGCCCGCCGAATCCCGCCAATCCACTCAGATGATCGCCTTAGATCGACGGACCCCTTGGGAGATCAGCTTCGACCGCAACCTAAAGAATAGCCAAATACTCCGGCTTCCAGACGAGATTCTTCTTCAGATAATGAAAACCATAGAGATCGACGATCTCTACATGTTACGTCAGGTATCTTTCACATTTTGGCGTATATACCAGGATAGGACGTTTCAGAAGCTTCACCGACTCAACCGAAAACGGTGGCAAGTTCAACGCGGAGATCCCGGGTTTGAAAAAGATGAAAAGACCGTTTTGAGAGCCAAACGCTGGGCGTTCTGTGACAAGTGTCTAGAAAAACGGAAAACGCCCAGCTTCAATTCAGACAAATCCAATTTCAGCAACATGAAGGACTTGTACTGCTCTACCTGCAAGATGAATCACACCAGGATGGTTTTTACTCATTCGCAGCGGGAAGAGCCCCCCGAAACCCGTCGGTGCATTCTTTCAGACGCTGATCTACGACTTTGTCGTCACCTCACAGTTTCCGCATCCTCTATCTGGGAAGAGGTGGTCAACCCGGGCGACAAGGGAAACGATACGATGCCTGGCGACTTTGGCTATCCTCTAGAGCGTTGTGGCAAGTGCAAGGCTTTAGCTTTAGCCCTCGCAGAAGGCCTCGATCACCATTCATATGGTGCTATTCAACCGCCGACGCTATCTCTAGAAAGGCGTCCGGGCGTCGGAGAAGGGGCGTTCCGGGTGTGTTACGCTTGGCGCCTGCCGCTTTTCTCGATGCCCAAAGCCGGCGTGATCACAGTGCCCTTTCTCCGCCAGAAGCTCGATGAATTCGAACAAGCCTTTGGTAAACTATTTTGTGCTCACTCCAATCCTCACAATGACCAGATTCTACGAGCGCTAGACCCAACGTATTGTCATTGCTTGGGAGCGGACAGTCGCGTTGGGAATCTGGTGCCGTTCGATAGAGAGGGATGGGGAGGTCGGAAATGCGACAGCCTCGGCAGGTCAGAAGAAAACGACTTCATTCCCTCTAGGTTATTCCAGCATATTATCGCGTGTAGGGGTTGTAACAACATCTTTCATCTCGACAGAACGCACAATCAAATATTTATTTCACGGCTTCACTCCAATAATATCGAACTCAAGGACGGCAAGAGAATATGGCGCGAGTCACTCGTTACAATGATGGATCCTGTGTTAGACGAAATGAAGTCAGACAACGAAACTAAACATTTGTTCTGGTGTGAAAGTACTGGCTGCAGAAACGGTAAAGACTGGATTGAGTTTTCTAAGGGTTATGTCTGAATGTTGAGTACCAAAAGAGTGTGTTAGGAGTTTCCCATGCCAAAATCATAACAGCGTTCGATTCGCTAACTCAAACTCTTCATCTGTGTCAAATTGACACCCTTCCTCGAAGTCGGGTTGAATGACTGGTACAAACAACTGCTGGCAGTTCAACGACTGGGCATTTGATCAGTACAAGAGACGAACAGTGATGAAGGAGTGTGGGTTACCTAAACGTGACTGCAAAAGACGAATCAGTTGTGTGCCAACGATACCGCCATGTCCTTGTGAACCTGAAGAGAAGTTTCCAGGTCTCCCAGCTTCTTCGAAAACTCGTCGCTTTTCTTGCCCAAACGGCTACCAAGGTCGGCGGTGTTCTTGTTCACCCGATGCTCCAGCTTGACCATGTTGCCATCAACTCGCTTCTCCAGGTCGGCGTCGTTGTCGCCTACCAGCTTCTTCAGTTCGATGGCCTTGTCAGCCACGAGCTTCTCCAGTTCGGTTGCCTTGTTAGCCACCAGCTCCTCCAGTTCAGTGGCCTTATCGGCCACCAGCTTGTCCAGCCGAGTGATGTCATTACCAAGGTTAGTGCCAAGATCAGTAATATCCTTTGTTGTCTTTCCGAGGTCAGTGTTGAGGTTAGCGACCCGAGTCTTCAGGCATTGCATGGGGTTGTCCGACGGTGTTGCCGATATGAAAGGCTCGACGTTCGCTCTGCCAGAAATAGCCTTTTCGACGACACTCAGCCTGTCCTTAAGCTGAGTGGCCGCCTCCCAGCCGGTGATCCATAAGACGAGAGAAGCAAGGCGCCAGCCGCAGATTCGCCAGTCGAGCGAGATGATTCTGTCCTTGAAGAAGTTCAGAACTCCGATGACGAGGGTGATAATCGATGCTGCGGCGGTCAGCTTTGTCGGTGCGGTCCAGGGGTTGGACGGCTTCGCAGCATCCTCATGGGCTTTGACGAGACGCTCTAGAAGAGCGGTCCAGATGGGGTCGATGTTCCTTTCGCTAGGGTCCTCCTGGGCCTTGACGATGCGGTCAAGGATTTTGACCATGATGGCGTTGATATCATCCTGGTTAGACCCCTCGACAGAACGCTTCGTAAGACGAGTGGTGGTGTAGTTGGTAAACTTCTCCTGAGCGATGACCAGTCGAGTAAGGAGGTCGTTGGTGATCTTGTCACCGTACTTGTGGCCATAGTCGTCGTCCTGGGAGGTCATGGAACGATTGGCAAGCGTAGGCGTCGGGTGCACAATTCCAGCAAGCTGATCGATCCAATTAGTGAAGAAAGAGCTATTGTGGAAAGCGACGAGATATTCACTGTTCAAACTACACTGACCATCCCTGCAAACGACTGAGTTTAGTGTATGTGGCTTCAAACAGCTTGTCGCTGGGCCATGTGATTTTACGTACTCGGGATTGAGGGATTCCCAAGGATCACACTCCCGAGAGTCTGGGTCGGATGTACCTGGACCAGGTGTGTGCGTATTCTGCGCGTCACACTTGACACCTTCGATGGCGGCGAGCGTGGCCAAAGCCAAGAGGAGCAAAGAAGTCAGCCTCATAGCTGCGTTGTGATTGTAGTGAATAAACAGGGAGAATATCCAGAACCGAGTGACGATGATGAGAGAAGAGAACGAACGACGACGGCGGCGAGGGCGTTCCTGACTTTTACCCTCCATCGTCGTTTGTCCATCTGCCCTGGACGAAAGGGGAAACTGCTCAGTTGTCCTGGTTCGTCAACGGGAAGCTGCGTCGCGAATCAGGAAGACTGAGCCAGTGGGTTTGGCAACTGTGTATGCATGGTGCCGTGAAAGATCGCCTAGTTGACGCCGCCATCCTTGATGTCGTTGCCGTCCTTCATCGATCTCGGTATGTTGTGAAAGGAATCGTTGAGTATTCGCATTGCATGGCCACTGAAGATGATGCCAGGAAAGAAAGGGCTCGGAGCTGCGCCAAAGAAGATCCGCGCTATGCAAGGCAGCAAGAAGCACGATGGGCTTTCAGTTGGAAAACAGAAGTTGGAAGGAGCTGTTGTTGTCTCTTGCCATCCCCATCGTTCCTCATCGCTGGTCGTTGTTGCCATTCGTTGTCCGCCGTTTGTTCCTGCCAAGCCGCAAAACCAGGTGCGGACAGTGGCTCCTGCGTCGTGGCCGACCGGGACTTTGAAGTCTGCAGCCAGCAAAGAACAGCTCCGCAGATGTGTGCAGGTTTTTGTTAGGTCGTGGATGGAATAATCAAGGAAAAGTGACGGGAAGAGCGGACGCTAGATGCAAAGCTCTTTCGGGTTGATGCTCCTCAAGTTGCAGCCAACGACGGGAGAGGACTAGCATCCAGCCAACCGGAACGACTTCAGCTCTGCCATTGGCTTTGAAGAAAGTGTCGATGGAGTCGATTTTCTCTCTTGATTGGACTGAGTGTCAAAAGACACCGGGAAGCGGACTCACTGATGGCATATGCATGTCAACATCTGCCCGTCCATTTGCCAACGAATCCAAAACGACCGCTGCCCCCCCTCAGCTGGCGGTATATGCAGGCCACCAGCTCCCCGCAGAGTCGTTTGCGATGGAGACGTGGCCGCTTTGGATACCAAATCGGCCGCCCCTTCACTTCTACGTTTGGCGACATCTGCCCTGGTCAGACCTTGCATCTGTAGAGGTACCAGCCTGAAGTCATGCTGGGGAAATGGCGGCGGCCATGGAATAACCGATGTCAAACGGTGGCAGATACGAGGAGCAGATTTCATACGGTCTGGAAGCCTCATGCTCAGATGTCCTTACACGGTTGATGTCGCGGCTCGCTTCACCAGGCAAAGCCCACCAAATAATCTTGAGACCAGCGGGAAGAATGCTTGAGACAAGTCTCACCTACATCGAGTCCAAAACTCCTATCGCGGTCTGGCACGGAGTAGTCGTTGAATCCCGCATTGCTGATTGGGCCATGCAGATTGGGCAAACACCAAAGTCATGAGTACCACCACAACAGCCGCCACTGCTTCCATCTGTGGGACTTTGACAGCATAAGCTACTTGAAAACTACCTGGAATCGCCCAACGAGTCGCTTGAATCTGGCTATAGAAGTCATTGCCACTGGCAACACATCTTTTGTCGGCAGCCCCTGAGTCTGGGGTCTTGTCCACTGAGTTATCAGGGATTTCGTCGCCTGGCAAAAGCTCAAAGTCAACTTCAGGACATGTCCTCAAATGTAAAGATAACGGGATCAAAAGCACAGAAGAAACTTAATGTCGTTCGCACAACATTCACTCTCAAAGTGTGACAAGTCAGAACGAAGGTGACGGCGTTCGTCCGGGAACTCTGAAGGGACGAAAATGGGGGACACTGAACGGACAGTGCCCCACTTAGCTGGGGCTCGATAGCTTCCCTCCAATCACATTCATCTAACCATGGGACGACAGGGATCAATGCCCCAGCCAGCAGTGCCTGCCTGCAAGAGACGGGATGAGGTCAGCTTTCGATGTGGGTACCGGTTGCGTCAAAACGCCAGCAAGTCAACAAGCCGCATCGCCAAGTTATCACCTTGCCAGCTTCACGTCCACACTCCGCGCCTGCCTTCGGACAGCCAAATTTCTCTACACTTTGGCCGCAGTCGCGCGACGTCCTTCATCTCAGGAATGACCATTTAAACACAATGTCGAATGCGCTCTCCCTCATAGGCTGGGCCTTCTTGCCCAACGTACGCGACCCATCCCCTCTGCACCCTCGTCCTGGGAATTACATCACTAACCTCCCCCAAAGCTAGCAACCTCCTGGGTCCAATCAATCTACTATGGCCTCGCGATCCGCGCCGGCGACCCGAAACCCCAACCCGGCTCCGCGAAATACGCCATCCACCGCCGCCGAATCTACATCCTCGTCGTTTCCGTCTACCTCCTCTACACCCTGATCGAAGCCGACCACACCCTCCGCCGCCAGGGCACGTTCTACACCGACCTCGACGTTGCCGCCTCCGCGCCCGTCCGCATCATCAAGTCCCGCTTCCGCCGCCTCGCAGCCGTCTACCACCCCGACAAGCAGACCGGTGACTCCTCCGCCGCCGCCGCCCGCTTCATGCACCTCAAGACCGCCTCCGAGACCCTCTCCGACCCCAACCGCCGCTTCGCCTACGAGCGCTTCGGCCCCGTCGTCGGCAACTGGCAGAACTGCAAGACCGTCTACGACTTCGTCTCCGCCGGCGTCTTCTCCGGCACCATCCCCCACTACGGCATCGCCGCCGCCGCCACCTACGGCCTCGGCCTGCTGGGCTACCTCGACTGGGGCCGCTACTGGCGCTGGGTCGTCCTCCTGACCTTCTTCGTCGCCGAGCTCATCGTCGTCACACGCCCCGAGATGCCGCCCTACCTCGCCATCGCCAACACCGCGCTGAGCACCATCCTGCGCCGCCCGCCGTACCTGCAGTTCCAGCTCGTGTCGCTAGCGCGCCAGGCGGCCGTCACGATGTACATTGCCTTCAGCCAGATCGGGCCGCTGCTGAACCCGCAGGGCCAGGCGGCGCAGCGGGCTGCGGAGGGATCGGCGGCTGCTGTCGATGAGGGCTTGCAGAGGCTTGAGAACTTGGTTCGCGGGCTGGACGGCGAGGCGAACCGGTTGCTGGACATGGAGATGACGCCGTTCATGGGCGACAAGGAGGCTCTGAGCAGCGTGCGCGCCAAGGTCAAGGATTGGCTTGTGCAGAACACGATTCGGGCGGACCCGATGGTCAGAGACGCGATGGGCAACTCGTTCCGAAAGAGGAGAGTCGATGCGCCTGCTGGCGCGAAGGGTAACCGAACGTGAGATAACGTCTAGACTTTGCCTTCTTCATACATGTATAACATGCTTCTCTTAGACGACTATACAAATACCACATCTTTTTCTGTCCTTGCCACCTTATCCACCACTGCTGTGAAAAGCAGCCGTGGCCGGTTCCAGGTGCCAGATCTAAAAATAAACAAGCTTATTGTTGAGATCTCTCAGCTTCGAGATGTGGCGTATGTGGCTGAAGACTGTGGCGCGCATCCAAAAACCCTTCACCCACAATGCCCCTTCCCCGCCAACTAGGTATCACGAAGTGACCGGGATCGGACTGAGATACTCACCTCCTCTATCTCTCAGTTCCTTCACTTTAGAGACATTTTGACATACCAACTCAAAATGGCAGCAGCATCATCATGGCACCTTCTACCCCCAGACCTCATCGAACATCAAATCGGCCAGATCGACCTCTTAATGGCCATGTATCCAACCGAGGATGAAGTGACCCTCGACAAGGACTCATCAACCCTCCTAGACACCCTCAAATCTGACCTCGAAAACGGCTCATCAAACTCATCCTCACTCAGAAAGACACCGCCCAGCGTAACACTACTCCTCAACTTATCCATCCCCGACTCCGAGGCCAAGACCCTCCCCCTCGACATCACAGTCCCCTTCTCACACACAGCGCCCGCCACCCCAGACGACCCTCCACACATCAAAGTCCGCATCCAACAACCCCCCTGGCTCTCCCGCGCCGCCACCACAACCCTCAACGCCCTCATCCCCGAGGACGAAGACCTCTTCAGCACAATCGAGGCCATCGCCGCCTCAACCTCTGCACACCTCTCACAAGCCGCGGAAGAAGCAGCCGCCGCCGCCGCCCCTCTAGACCCCCTTGCTTCGGGAGGAGGCCCCCTCGTGCGCGTGTGGTTCTACTTCCCGTCCATCTCCACCCGCTCCAAGCGCGACGACTTCATCATCCACGCCCCGCGGTACCGCCTCACGGGCTTCCTCTACGCGGGGAAGCCCGGCCTGCTGTGCCTCGAGGGACCCTCGCAGAATGTGGATGATTACATGCGCTTCATCAAGACCGAGTCGTGGGGGGATATCCCCGCGCACCATAAGAAAGTCAGCGAGCGGCATAGAGAAGTGGGTGAGCGCGTGGAGAGGGTGTTTGCGGACATGACGGAGATCACGGACTCGGTGGGGGAGAGGAGGGGGCAGAGGGCGAATCGGGGGGATATGAAGGCTGTGGAGGGGTGGCTTGTGGAGAGGGGGTTGGGGGATGCTTTTGCGAAGGTGTTGATGTGATGAGGTTCGGGTAAGGGAGGAGTTTTGCGCGACTGAGATCAGAAGAGGGAAATGTGTAAGAAGCAAAAGGGGCTCTGGGTTGATACCAAGGCTACGAGGGGATGAGAATGATCTATAATCAGCTAGATGTGAGCTGTACGAGGCATATTCACAGCCAATCTTGCATACCCAGAACACAACTTGGCCAAACACATCAATCCATTTTAAAAATCTATACCCAACGTCTCCAGAGACGTCCAGTCTAAACCTCTACCCCTTGCAAACCCCTCTTCACACAAGCCACACAGTTCCATTATAACCTCTGCCTCCCCCGCGTCTCAATCGGAATCGCACACATCCCCACAAACGCCGCCAAAATCAGCGCACCACTCAAATAAATCGGCGTCGTCGTGCCATCCCCCGGCATATTCGCCGCCAGCACCGGCGCCATCAGCCCCATCGCCCTATTCAAAAAGCTCGCCACGCCCGTCCCCGCCCCGCGCACCGGCGCCGGGAAGATCTCGGGCGTGAACGCGTACAGCACGCCGTACATGATATTCTGCGAGAAGCTCTCCACGCAACTGAAGAACAGCTGGCTCGCGGGCGACGTGCCGAACTTGACGAACATGAAGAGGAACACCGCCGACACGAACGTCGAGCACGCGAGCGTCCCGCGCCGCCCGAGCCAGGGCGACTTGTGGTCGACGAGGTACGCGGCCAGCAGGCTGCCCGGCACGCCGACCGCGGAGGTGATGGCGTAGGTGCGGTACGTCGCCGGCGTGATGGGCGTCGCGCCCGCGTCGGGGCTGCCCTCGGGCGGCGCGGCGCCGCCGTGCGAGAGGTACTGCGGCAGGAAGGCGTTGAAGAGCGGGTATCCCATGCCGATGGTCGCCCAGACGAACCACACGATCGCGGTCGCGAGGCCGAGCGTGCGGGTTTTGAAGAGCGGGCGCAGGCGGTCTGCGGAGAAGGACTTCATCTTGTCCTTGAGCACGCCGGCGGTCCTCGCGCGTCCGGAGGCGGCTGTCCCGTCGTCGTCGGCGGTGGCCACGCCCTCCACCACCGCGTCGAGGATTTCTTCCGTGAGCCACGTCTTCGCGCCGTTGCGGTACGCGATGCCGTGCACCACGGCCACGGCCTCCGCCTGGCGGCCCTTGGAGAGCAGGAACTTGGGCGACTCGAACAGCCGGAACGCGAAGAAGCGCACCACGAACATGATGAAGGTGACCAGCCCGATCGTCAGCACGAAGCGCCGCCAGCCCTGGTCGGCCGGCCAGTTCACAATGAAATACCACGCCGCCAGCGACGAGCTCAGCTGGCCGACGGGCCACCACACGGACAGCAGGGTGAGCAGCGAGCTGGACGCGTCGGGGAGGAACTCGAGGAAGAGGGCGCCGTCCACCGGAAGATTGCCGCCGACGCCGAAGCCGAGGGAGGCGAAGAGGAAGCAGACCCAGCCCCAGGAGGGCGCGAAGGCGAGCAGGATGCCGAAGACGCCGGTGATGAGGAGCGTCATGTTGAAGGCGATGCGGCGGCCGAGGACGTCGGAGCCGATGCCCCAGACGAAGGAGCCGAAGCACAGGCCGAGGAAGATGGAGGAGGTGGTGTAGCGGACCGTCTTTTCGGAGATGGCGAACTCGGCGGAGAGGGAGGGGAGGGTTAGGGAGACGCCCTGGTGGTTGTCAGTTGAGGGGACGTTTGGGGGCAGGGTGGTGAAGACTCACGTGCATCCATAGGCTGGCAATATGGTTAGTGAGGTTATGATGAGTGAGAGGGTGAAGATGTACTTACTTATCCGCAAACCATCCAAAGCCGCATAGGATGAAGAGTTGCCAGTTATATCTCCCCATCCCAATATCCTGAATCGCCTTGTTGACAAGCTTGGATTTCACTGTCCCCCTCCCATTAACCTTCTCATCAAACCTAAACCTCACCCATCACGCAGATAACTCACATTCATACTCCGTCCACATCCCCCTCCCGCCCCTCCGAACCTCCTTCCTCAGCCCTTCAATCGTATACTCCGCCGCGCTCATCTCCAACATCCCCGTGCTCTCCCCCTGGTCCTTGCCATCCTCATCGTCGCCGTCGTCATCCTCATGTCCCGGGCGCTCCTCAAACTCGCAGCGGCCTATACGCGCCGAATGGCTGTGCAGATGCGCCTCCTCAAGCGGAACCACGACGCCGAGGTAGTCGTGTACGGACTCGGGCTGGTCGGACAGCAGACGGCGGACAAACGTGCGCAGGAGCGCCATGCTTCTTGATTCCCTGATGCTGCACCAGCAGCTCCTCGGTGTGTCGGCGAAAGGTAAAAGTAACGTAATATGCGTCGCCCACGTGACCTTCGTAGATATAGCCTCAATATCCTCGTGAAAATAGCAACCCGATGATGCCGTCCTCAGCTGTCGTGTCGTCGCGTCGGCGTCTCACTCCCAGCTCTTACTCAGCAATAACAACAAGTACCTGATCCTTCAAAAGTCCCAGTTGCCATCTACATCTTTCCCATCCAAGGACATGTATAAAAGAGACCTCGAGAAACCCGAAAAGATGAGAAGACCGATGAAAAGTGAAGATAAAAGGAACGGTGAGATGAAAGAGACGTGATGTGTAGTGTACCTGACCCCCATGCTCACTCCCTCGTAGTTCGAGGACACCTGACTAAAAGAAACGACCACGCCGCGCATTAGCGCTCCTTAGGTAATCTAGGGGGGTGCCAGGTCATCCCGCAGCGCGCAGCGGAAAATGCATCGCGCCACCACAGGGGACATGGAGGACGAAAATAGCGTTGCAGGCGTGCTGTAACCTCCGCCTAACACATCGTCACCCAGTGATCGAGACGATCAGTTAGTGGCGCTACGGAACGTCCGGGGCAGCTTGTGAAACATCCCCAGGGCCTGCAGCGGTCACGGGCCGAGGGCAGCTGCGCGTGCAGCGTGGGGTAGGATCCTTGTCATCTGCACCCCAAATGTCCTCCTAGTGGTTCTAGTGAGTTGGAATGAGAATTGGAATTCTACGAATACTCTCTCTTTGAAGCCATCATGATGCTAGTTCATTACGAAAGCCGCCATAGTCCACAACGCCCCTTAGTAAGCCCATAGAAACAGTGCCAGGCCATGGAAACGCCATCTCCCCATCTAAGTGTACTTTGACTCTAAACCCGAGCTTAAAGCAGCTCTCCGTCTCCCTCGTCAGCACCCTCCTCTTCATCTTCCCAGTCGTCCATCGCGGCTGCCCGTCTCTCGGCCTCCCGCTGTACTTCAGCGAGACCTGAGAGCTCCGCGACATAGTCCTTCTCCTGCAGCGCTCTCTTGACAAAGCCCCAGCCGTCCTGTCTGTAGGCATCCAGAATCGGAGGGCCACAAGCACTGCAGCAGGGGTATGACTGGCCGCGGATCACTTTGGTGCTGAAGTTGTGCACGTAGCCACGTACGGTGTGAGGAACCAAGCCGAGGGCATGGTCAACAGGGTCATTCTCGGCATCATGCGTCTGAGGCGCCTTAGCGTGATGCTTGAGAGGATGTTGAAGAAGACTCGCGAAGAGCTCCACGACTGCTGCTGACGCCATAGGGGCAACACCTGGCCGTGTGACTGTGCACTGCTGGTCGAGTGTCTGGTCCTTTTGCGACTATGAGGGGTTAGCAGGAGTCGCAACTTGTCTTTTCAACCCCGAATACTCACATCAGCGGGTGCAACTACATCATTGCAGAAGTAGCAGCCCAACGTCGCACGCTCTTTATCATCCGCCTGGACATTCTCCGGCTCAGCTCCGTGCCTCATGACCACGTAGGAATCGAACCCAAGCGCGGCATTCAATACGATCTTGCCTGCAGCTTTGCCCAGGACGCTTGGAAGCCATCTCGACTCACGGCTGTCCATCAGGAGGAAGATAGCATCGTGATCGTCGATGAGCTTCTTCAGCTTGTCGAAGTCGCCCCTGGTCTTCGCCTCGTCCGTGAAGGGGTGGCCAACCATCGGTACAGATAAAACGTGGCCCTCGCTGTCAACGCCAGGATAAATTTCCTTGAGCGCCTCCGCTGCGCGAACGGCCTTGGGCTTTCCGCCTTCTAAGCAGTCCTCGAAGTTGAAGAGAGGTTGGCGTACGGGGTTTGAGTACGAGACACGGCCATAGTCGACGAATGTGATTTTTCGCACGCCCCATCCCATCAAATTCCTCGATACGTAACTTCCCAATGTGCCAGCGCCCAGAAGCAGACACTTGGTGTTCTTGATGGCATCCAGGTCCAGGTTTGGTGAAATGCGCCACTTCATGAGCTTGAGATTCAGATCCACAGATTGATCTGCCAGCCTCGTCGGATCCATGTACTCGCCGAGGTTTGCGACTCTGGCTCGAAGCTTTCCTTCCGCGTCTCTCTCCCAGCCCGTGACCTTGGGCATTTCGGCTACCGCGAGCGGTTCGACGGGATCCATCTCCAGGGGCAGAATGATGCTTCTGGCAGCGTGTCTGCTGGCCCTGATGTCGCGGTAGCATAGGATTTGCACCTTGGTCAGCTTGAAGCGTTGACGGACAAGCCAAAGCAGGTTGCGAAGAGGCCATGACGGGTTCTCGGGGTACGTCGACGGGTCTACAAACGCGACGTAACGGTCCTCCTCGGCGACGTCGTCGAAGAAGCCGTTCTCAAAGTCGCCGAGGTTTGCCACCTCCCAGACATAGCCAAAGGTATCATTCAGATCGTGCAAGTCGCTGTTGGCGTCCTTGTCTAGGTCGCTGACATCTGTGCCACGGGCTTTCTTGGCAAGGAAGAAGCCGTTCTGCCTCTTGTCGCGGTTCGCTGCCCAGGTGCCTACGCGGTCGACGAGCGCGGTGCTCTCCTTGGGATCGAGGCGCCCGATCGGACCTGTCCGCTTCCACTGGGGATCTGAGTGAAGGGCGGGGAATGCGAACCAGTATGTAAATCGGTACTTCTTGAGGTCTGCGTAGGAGAGGATCGCAAACGAGGACAGAAGCGAGGGGACAGAATAAATCGTGCCATCGTTTATGGCGTCCCAGATCTAGCACCAGTTAGTACGCAGCTTGCAAGCCAGTCAATCATGTACTCACATGGCGAGCGGCAAGCTTCAGCATCGCTTGCTTGTCTGTGTTCTTGAAGTCCTCGATAGTGTTGACGTTCTTGATCCAACCCTCGCCGCGGACGTGCTCATCATTGGGCCTGCTCTCCTCATCAGTCCTGTGAGGGTCAACATGAGGGCAGCGCGAGCCCAAAAGCTAGTCTTGCTTACTGGTCGGCTGTGAGGGCGTTGCCAAGGATTGACATCCTGCAGCTTTGGGCCGGGTCAACGGGCAGTGGGGTGTACTGGCCCAGAACCCTACGCGCCGAATCGTCCAGTTTGTCATGCTCGAGCTTGGAGGAGAATAGGGCGGCGTAGAAGGGGAGCTCGATCTCGGAAGAGAAGGGGGCGTATTGGATTGCAGCCATCTTGGGCTTTTCGAAAGGTTATGCGCGATGCGCCTGGTGGGGTTCCGGTCGGGATACGCGGGTTCGAATGCGCAGTGGAAGATCGGAATACTATGGGGATGTTGGACGAGGGAAAAGAGGACGACGACGGACGACGAAGGACGAAGAGGAGGTAGTGACAAACGGAAGCAGCAACCGTTGTGGCACGGAATGACTCAAATGGCGGAGGAAGGTGCGATGCGACGGAAGAGGCAGGTCGCTCTGGCGAATCTCTGTCGAAACCGACCGGACAAAAAGGTATGCTCGCTTAGCTGGAATATGGGAAATCAGTCATCTGCACTAGAAACAGAGCACGCCTTCTTTTTCGGATCACGGGAGCAGCAGAAGTTGAGGACCTGGAAGAGTGAGGTAGAGCAAGATGATGTCCGACAGGCAGGAGGTAGGGTTAGGTAGGGAGGGTAAGGGTAGCTTCCCCTCCAACGCCCAGGCCGCGACGACGGACCTGCCCAGCTGGACAAAGGTGGGGGAGCTCAGAGCCACGGGGTGCGCATTATTGTGTCATGCCCGCAGCTGGACCTAGGAAAGTGGCCCCTGCGTCCTGTGTCCCGCCGGCTAAATCTCGGAAACGGAAGGAGGCGCGGGGTAATCTATGCCGACCCAAGTGGGAAAGCGCTTTACGCGACTCAAGGGGAGAAGCGCGTTGGCGGGAATTGGCTTCGCGACGTGGACCGCCTTTCCATTGGACACTTGTTGCCGGGTTGTTGCAGAGCTTGCACATGCATTAGCAGCCCTGCGAAGCCCACAGTCGCAACTCATGTTCAACCGTTTGCAACTGTACCTTGCCGTCGATTCCATTTTTAAAACCTAATATTGCTGTGCTGTGCCGAACCAGACAGTTGGCAAGATGCTCATTGGAATCTGCGGTGGTAAGTCGACACTCGCCCTTCAACTCACCCCCGGTCTCATTTGAGATGCGCAACCTCAACTATTCCATGAACAAAATTCCCTAACTTCTCCGCAGGGATTTGCTCCGGCAAGAAGACGGTGGCGCAGTACCTTGTCGAGCACCATGATTTCAAGCTACTCCGCCTCGACACTCCCGGCGGAGAACCTCAGCCTGAGGAAAAGAAGACTCGCGATGACCGGTTCGTGACGCCGGCGCGCTATGAGACGCCCGCATCATATGAAGCTCCCTATGAGCCACCTCACAGGAGAGAAGATACACCACGTAACAGCACTCCCCGCAATGGAACCCCTCGCAATGACAACGCCTACACCGACTCCCGCGCACCCATTTTTGGCTTCTCGCCTGAGCCTGAACCATGGGGTGAGCCAGAGCCTGCTCACTCAATTGCTGACACCAACGAGTTCATGGAGGCGCGGCGCAACCAATCCAACAACAACAAGAAAAAGAAGAACAAGATCAACAAGGATGCCATCTGCTACAACTGCAGACAAAGAGGCCACTGGAAACAAGACTGTCCTCACCCTAACCAGGATAACGCCCTCACCATCAACACCGTCAATGGTATCCCCGTAGGAGACCACTCCGAGACGCCCTCTCTTAACGCCGCCGCCCCTTCCTTCTCCATGAACCCGAGCAGCACCAACATCAACACCAGCAACAGCAACAGCAACAACTCATCCAACGATAACGAGCTCAACTTCTCCTCGGCCGAGTCCCTCCTGGAATACGTCACAACCCGCTGGCAATCCCGCTTCGTCATGACCGACGTCCACAACGAAGCCATCCTCGACCAGCTCGCCAAGCGCCCCTTCTTCATGCTCGTCTCCGTCGACGCCCCCCTGACCGTCCGCCACGCCCGCTTCCGCTCCGCAGTCAACCCCCACTGCACCCTCGAGTCCTTCGCCCTCGCCTCAGACACCCATCTATACGACCCCAACGACGGCCTCCAGCCCCTCATCTCCCGCGCCACCGTCCGCCTCCTGAACACCTCCTCCTCCCTCGCCCACTTGTACGCCACCCTCGGCAAGATCAACCTCGCAGACCCCGTGCGTTTGCGCCCCACGTGGGACGCCTACTTCATGTCCCTCGCGACACTCGCCTCCCTCCGCTCCAACTGCATGAAGCGCCGCGTCGGCGCCGTGCTCGTCGGCAACGAGAAGCGCGTCATCTCAACGGGCTACAACGGCACGGCGCGCGGCCTGCAGAACTGCTCCGACGGCGGCTGCTCCCGCTGCAACTCGGGCAACTCCTCCGGTGTCGGGCTGGCGACGTGCCTGTGTCTCCACGCCGAGGAGAACGCCCTTCTTGAAGCCGGACGGGAGCGCATCCGCAAGGGCTCGGTGCTGTACTGCGATACCTGCCCGTGTCTCACCTGCAGCATAAAGATCTGCCAGGTTGGTATCGAGGAGGTTGTGTACGCTCACGGGTACAGCATGGATGACCAGACGGCGGCGGTGTTCAGGCAGGCGGGCGTCAAGTTGAGGCAATACATCCCGGTGAGTCTTGACTGAACGTTGATGATTGTGAGAATTCCTACTGACGGAGTCTTAGCCTGCGAACGGACTGATTCACTTGGAGAATCTGGACAAGATGAAGTACATGAGCATGCAGTAAGCTAAGTACCCATGGATTATATATGGATTTGGTACATAGCGGGGCCAGAGAGAACCCTGATGGGCCTCGTCTGAGTCGACAGAGTTTAACAAGATTACCCGCCTTCTGAAGGTTGGCGGCACCAAATTACCAAGAAGCAATATTCATCCTCCAAGTTGTTCCTTTCAGGACCTACGACTGGGAAGTTTGATTCGGTAAAAGCAGCTGGCAGCACAGTTGTGCCTACTCAATTTACTTTTGCCTTTCACCATGTGATCATGTCCAAGAAGTTCGGTGATATGTTCTCAGTATACTCAATTGCGCATAATCATCGGAAGAACCTGAGTCTGTCAGAGACGTCAACGTCGGCGGTTTTGAAGTCATGTCCACAAATTAGACACCCGACGCTACCTTGGACCCGGAGCGGACCGGTGCCGTTGGGCCCGCTTTTCCCGATGCAACGCCGCGCGGCACGGGCCGATGTGGACACTCGCCACAAGACTTCCCAAGCCACATGCGATGAGCCATGCTTTTTCAGTCGATGTCAAACAGACACCTGAAAGCATTGAAATTGTGGCTACGAAGACCGCCCGCTGCTTCACCTTTGTTGGTTGTCCGTACGGACTCTAATCCGCCTTCTCCGGAAGCGAGACCGAAGATCTTGACTCAAGCACCTCCGGCCGCCGTTTCACGGTTTCATCTCCAGAGCCGAATACACATCAAGTCTACGGCTTCGGGAAAACGTTGCCTAATGGGTTTTGCTTACTAAAGAACAAGTATGGATAAGCATACCAACCGCGGCGCCGGTAACGTCATCCGAACTGCGGCTAAAGCTTGTTGTAAAGTCGCCGGTTTTACAGATGGCATGAACCTGACACACAACCGTGACAGGTACGCTCGAATAGTAAGTGCCCATAGTTTCTTCGGGCCCACTGCGTCGGTGGTTACAGTCGCATAGGTTTGCCAAGTCTCCGGCTGCTTCACGCTAAAGTCAACGGGAAGAGGGCGTCGATAGGCGCATGTACTCAAAGTGTACGACGAGTGAGGTGCCCGAGACTGGCGTTTCTATTGGTTGTTACAGAATCTGGGCATCGTGATGCAAGTATATAAGGCATTCTCGCTTCCATCAACATATGCAGAACAAGAATAACATCACTGCTCTCCGGTCTGGTACCAATTCATCACTTTTCACTTTCCAATCTCAGCATCAAACCCTTCAAAATGCAGCCCGTCTCGATCCTTACAATTGCTTTTGCAGCCTTCACTGGGGCCGAAGCCTTTCGTTTGAGTATGCTTGAGCACAGAGGCCTGGTCATGGTAAGCAAACACCCAAAGCATGACTGCGGTCTTTGAAGATGTGCATGATATGGAGAAAGGACCAATCACTGACTTTTCATCTAGGCGCCCATTCTTGCTATCGCAGCACCAGTCATCGCATCTGAGCCCCTGGAGCCCAGACGATGCAAGTCTATTGATCCTGCCGAGTGCCAACAGGACTAAAGCCTGAGAAGAGCACGCAAGGACGTGCGTCTTGTACATGCCTCTATTGATACGAATAGGCGGTCTTCAGGATGACGTTTGAGAGGGGGAGAGCACATTTTTCCTGTCCACGCGGGTACATGTACTCCTAGCCATTCAGACAGATGCAAAGACAATGCCTTTGGTTGCAAGGGCAGTAGAGACGAAATGGAAGAGACACTACTCCGTTTGACTGGCCAGACGTAACCTCATAGGTAGTAGAGCTTCGGTGGAATCACTGCGAGGTGGCTTGCGTAGTGCAGAACGAAATTTCAGCTAGATCTGCGTCGAAAGGTGATCCATGATATAAGGTACGTGCAGCTAGGTGAACCTCGACGCCGCACCACCCCTGTCTTGCGCTCCCAGCACCAGAAACTACGGTGTGGCTGCGACAGCACAACTCGATGTACATCAAACTAGAACCGTACAATTCATAAACAACATGCAAGATAAATTATCAACCTATAGCAACGAGGAAGATGAGCAATATTGTGAGGAGCCAAGGCTTATCCTGCGATCTCGCTATCTGAACTTCTTGTCGAGGTTATCGTACACTCCAAGTATTCGTGTCCAGGTCATCGATTTTGACAAGGTCTGGAGTTGCACGTCTAACTCACCATCGATCGCTTCAGGGAAGTCGAAGCAACCTAACAGTCGTTCACCCTCTCGAGGTCCTTCGACGTGGCGTATACTTGTGCGACCCTCTACACCTCTCCGCAGATCAAGGCAAACCAGTGCGGGGCCCATATGCGTCGCAACCCGGAAAACCACAATTCCGCTGGCTGTAAGCGTACGAAGTTCAATCTTGACGTCGATAGAAAATCCATCGTCACTTCTGCGGGTGTGGAAGTTGTTATAAGGCCCCCTGGTGTTGAGTATTGTGTAGGCATCGTTTGCCAAGAGATATTTCAGAATATCTTGCTCGTCGATACCAGTGACTGTACGTAGTTCGGACACGCTACGACAAGCTACTTGGCCATGTAAAAAGTCGTGCCACGGCCAATCGCGCACAGAATGACTCTTTGCGATGACGATAATGAAAGCAGCTAACACCCAGGCAAAAGTCGTGATGTTGAATGGATCGACTCCGGGAATGCGCTCGCCAACGAGCGAGCCTGTGAGGATGCCTCCAATAACGAGGATGCCGCATACGACCATGAACATTGTGGCGTATAACCGACGCTTAACGACAATAGATCTTTCTTCTATCGCCCAACTTTGGCCGTGTGCATTTTGATTTTCCTCTGTGGCCCATTCAGTAGGCTGCACGGGCGTTTTGTCCTTCTTTCCCAGTGTCCGTCTCAGTAGCGAAAATGAATGGTTGAACTCTGCAATCGACGTTTCGCCAATGGATAATTCTGCGAATCGTGGCAACTCAAGCTCTCGAAGATCGAAGCTCGTGTAGTTCCTAGGCGCTAAATCCATTGTTGACTCTACAACAATGCCCGAGGGGCGATTGAGTTGTAGCAGTCGTTTGGGGCGCATGCAAAGGATGGGAATCATGTAGGCAATGATGTCGTACATTGTGTGTACGTGTTCGCGGCGCACCACCGAGGCATTGTAACGTTGAAGTCTGATCGACGCCTTCGGCCCGAAATGATGGGGGCCTGGATACGTTAAGGTGCCAAGGGTATCCGAAATCTGTTGGAGAGTCTCGAAGGTACCTGAAATGCTCCATTTGGCGAGTCGCACACATCTTCCAGATATCTCCCCATGCTGATCTTGATGCAGTATTATCGATTCATCTTTCCAGGCGCTTTCGTACGCGAGAATTCCCAGATTGAAACAGTGCCCCGAATCGTTTTGTCTGCTCTTGCATATTAGATCGCTGAATATGGACAGAAGACTTTCTAGAGCCCAGGATGAGGCCAGGAAATTCTGTTTGACATCGACGGCATGGTTGACAGCCATAAGACTAAACGCATCGCTTTTCTGCTGGCTCCCAATACTTTGACTGGCGAATCCTTCCGAGTCAATGGAGAGATATTTCAACTTCGCAGCGATCCTGGCGAGAGACATTATGCGGTCTGCATACCACCTCCCATGACTGCCTCCACGTACGGGCCGCACACATCTTGCTACCACAACGGTAACATAATCCACCAAGGCGCAATAGAACCTGCGCCTTTGCTCCGCTGAGAAAGGGAAGACAGGATGAGAGTTTGTGTTTGCTTCTTTGGCGCCGCCCGATGTTGTTTCTCGCCTTGCCGAAATGGCATTCCTCGCGCGAGAAAGCTGGTCCCGGTCTGATAATACGTGCCGACTTTCGAATAAGCAGAGCTCATTATCAAAGTCACACACCTCGATGTTTGTGATAGCCTCGCTGGCTACGCTTGACAAAATTTCGAAGCCGGCACCGTTTGGACTCGCGGAGATGATGGATGTGAAAGGATGATGGGTGATAGTAGAATCGATAGCCGTGAAAAGTCTTCCCCTTTCAAGTTCCCATAGCTCCGCCTGTTGGGACGCAGATATGCCGTATTGGCAGATATCATCGAGTCTCGTTTGAAAGTTGTCAGATTCAAACGCGGAACCGAAGGGTTTCTGGCTGTCCGCCAGAAGCCCTTCGGGCGACGAAACCTGCAGGAAAGTCCGTCGTTTGCGTGGTGCTGATTCACCGGATCTCCTCCTAGGCACCACCTGTCCCGGATTAGGGTCATCAGCCTTTGCAATTGAACCATCTGGATCTGGCCGAGGAGAGCCCATGACGGTAATCTTCCTATGGGAACCCGGAATGTAGTCGTTTTCGGTGCAAAGTGAACGTTGTTTGGATGGAGGAAGAAAGGCAAGGTGCGGTCTGAGCTTCAGGAAAAGAAGCCGGTATCCTCCATAATTGGGCCGGACCGGTGTAACAGTCGACACTAGCAACGAGTGACAATGTATGCCATCATGCATAACCGCTGATTACCCTCCAATCGCAGGCCTAGATCAATCCTTGTCTCGAAATGGGCACCGACAGCTAACCAGTCCCCGAATTGGTTGGCGTGTTGCAGCGGGGCCTTGGCCGACAGAAACGTTTCTAACCCCTCCCTTCTATGTAAGATTTAGGCAGATAAGATAAACGCCGGCAGAATCCAAGGTTCGATTTTTTCAACTTAATGACATGAAGAAGAGGAAAGAAATGATGAGGATACAAACTGCTCAGATATCGATGGAATATTGCTGACAGCAACAAATGGTCACCACGATATGGATCCGAGCGAGGTATTCGACAGGTTCAACAACATCATTGGTCCAGACTTTAGTCTAATAACGGGTCGAATATCGAATCCACGCAGCGACACAGGCGGTGATACGCCGCACGACAAAGGCCCGTCCAAGGCCGCGTCTGAGCCCACCTCACAAGGCAGGCTTAGGGAACCTGACAACAGAAGCTGCAGGGTACTTGTAGAGGACCAGAAATTGATATTTCAGGGAGAAATATGTCGAAACATTCATGGGACGCTATTCAGACCCAAGGATATGGTCTATATTAGACGTGATCTTGCATCATTGGCCGATGTCGCTGAAGAAGAATGCGTTCTAGTCACCGACATCGAAGAAAGGGGTACCAGTGTTGAGGACAAGGGTGTTGACGGCAAAGCCACTCATGTTTTGCGATATGCCCGAGCATTGTACAACGGCCGCCACCTCGGTGTCACCAAGCACTCCATAGAGATCGGTTCTTCATCTCGAGAGATTGTTAGTCTCACCGCAACGGACTTGGGGGTGATACCAATGAGGCTGCTTCCTCCGGCCGATAGACGGGATGTCCGGGCAAGACTCATTTCACGGGGAAAGAAGTACCGCAGGATTTGCGAGCGCCTACATGTTCTCATGCAATATGAAGGTCAGGTGATTCCGCTGGGTCAGGGGACCGATTGGACTTGGACAGTAAGCCAACTTAGTCCGCATGCCTAGTTGACTATTGATTGCTGACCGTATCACAGACAAATCAAAGAGTTGTGGTTGACGGGATAGCCGCCCAAAAGATGCGAGTCGATCACGTCAATAATAGTTCCACTGCTTCACATCCAGGACAAGGCCTAAAAACCTTCCTAGGCAGCGAAAGTCATTCAATGCCGGATGGAGGTGACCAATTATCAGGTCAAGGTCGAGATCTAATGAACGACAATGCTATGCCAGGAGCGAAGGGCACACAAAAGTCTTCGGTACATGGACAGACGAGGGCGGACCCCGCATGGACTGATATCGACTACCTCACTTGCCCGCCAACACTGGTCGCCTTCTTGTTGGACGAGACGGTGTGGGCCAACATTCAAGTTGAACATCTGAATGACGTTGTCTGGCCTGAAAACCCACTCAATTCACTTGAGCTAGAGGCTGGGAAAAAGAGATTGATCCAAGATTTCACACGCCGCTTCAAGGCGAAAGAATCAAATGAGAATTCGAAACAACTCAAAAGAGAAGGGCAGAGTGGAAACTTGATTATGCTCCTAAGTGGCCCTCCTGGAGTCGGCAAGACTTTGACAGCAGGTGATGATGCCCACTCTCATCACATGCAAGTGCGAATCTGGAGAGACCGCTGACTATCTTGCAGAGGTCGTCGCCGAGGAAACGCATCGTCCGTTGTATCGCGTGACGGCCGGGGAGCTGGGCGTTAATCCTTCAGCTTTAGAAAAACAACTCAGTGATATCTTCCTCCTAGCGCGACGCTGGGGAGCTATCATCTTGATTGACGAAGCTGACATGTTCATGACGAAGAGACGAGCATCAACGCCGGACCAAAATGCTACGGTGACTGGTGGGTTGACACAAGTTTCTCGATGTCAGAAGTACCAGTGATTTAGCAAACTGACAAGGCTTGCAGCTTTCCTTCGCTTATTTCATACCTATGATGGATTGCTGTTCCTCACAAGCACATCCAAGGACATTGACACAGCCTTTTATGATCGAATCCATGCAACAATCGAGTACACTGAACTTGACGAACCTCAGCGAACGAACATCTGGCGTCGTCAACTACAGCGCGCCATTAGCTCCCCCGAGGGACATCCTCCAAATTCTCCGTGGCCCGGGGCATACCGGCTGTTGGGGAAAGTCGAAATCAATGGACGGGAGATTCGCAACATCGTCCGGACTGCCGAGCAGCTAGCTCTAGGTCTGTCAACAGACTTGGCAATGGAACATGTCGCGGCAGCCATGCGAAACTACGGAGGCTCAGACAACTACATTAAGTCCATCTACAAGAAGTTAGAGGTTTTAGAAGGCCAATTAGGCGACGACCGTGGACAAGCATGCAGCAACGATATTGAACTTCAGCATTCAATTAGTGAAAGGTATAGTGGCATAAGCGTAAACAAGTAGTAATAAGAGTGATATATATAATAAGAACTAACTAAGTGGGCTACTTAGCTAGGAGGCTAGAAAAAAGCTCTTAGGGGTCCTAGGCTATATAGGCTACTTAGAGCACTTATAAATAGGTACTACTATACTACCCCTTAAGCTTTAAGGTTTAGTAGTAACTATTAATATATATAAAGTAAGTAAAAGCTAGAAATCTTATTAAGAACTAAAAAGCTTAAACCTAAGGAGTTTTTAAGTTTATATTAACTTAGTTAATCTCTAGTTAAACTACTAAGTAATCCCTATTTTCTAATTAGCTTAAAGCTTTAAATTAAACTAATTTTAAAACTAACTAATATTAATCTATATTATCCTCTAATCTATTTATTAATCTAAATATTCTAATAAAGTTATAGTATTTCTATATTTTAAAAGACTTTATAAAGTTATTAGTAACTATTTTAAAGCTATTAATAAAGTAAAGCGTAAAAGTTTTATTTATAAATACTTCCTTAATAATCTATTTATATTAAATATTAATATAGTAAATATAAACTTAATTTAATAGATTTATAATATAAAAGTATATATTAATATTATCTATAAAGAGAAAAATAAAAATATTTATCTTAATATTAAATATTTACTTAATAAATCTTTTAATTTATTTAAAAGTAAAACTAATAAGTATTAAGTTTATAAACTTTACTTTAATTATACTAAAAGTAATAAATATTTACTTCTTAGATTTCTAAGTAATAAAAATACTACTAAAGAAGATAATATATCCTCTAATTAAGATATAAAATAGCTAGTTATTAATAAAAGAAAAGTTTATTATATTATAGAGAACTAAAGTTTAAGTTAGGTTAGTTCTATTAATAATAATATTATAATAAATAGTTCTTTAGAAGTAGTAAAAAAGATATTTAGTAAAATATAAATATATTTAAGATAAGCTTCTATTAGCTTAATAAAGCTTACTAATATAATAAATAATATTAATATAAATACTTTAAGTAAGCTAGTTAATATAACTAGTTTTCTTAATATACTCTTTAGCCTCTTTAATAATATATTTATTCTTATTTTATTAAATAGAAAGCTCTTTATAAGAGGGGAAGGAAGTCTTTATAAACTATAGATCTTAGTAGTTAAATTAATAGAGTATAGCTTTAATATATTTATATTAAGAGAAGAAGATCTTCTTAATTAAAATACTATATTTAATCTAAAAACTAAAAAACTATATAATTTTATTAAGCTCTTTAAAAGTATATACTTTCTTAAAATTATTATAGATATTTTTAATATATTACTTATTAAGTATAATAATAGTATTATTATTAATATATATTAAGGCGTAAATATATTAGTCTTTATTTATAAATAAGTATAACTTATTATTAATAAAGATAAAGCTAATCTTATTTATCTTAGTATAAATAAGATTAAACTACTAAAGGGAAGCTTTATAAAAACTATAAAGTACCTTTTTTAAAAGCTAAACCTTACTATTATTAATACTAAAACTAATAAGCTAATAAATATAGATCTTAATATTATTAAGAATTAATACTATAAGAAAAATAAAGTTAAAGTTATATATTTAGTACTTAAGTTTTTAAAGAGTAGTAATAATAAGGAATAGTTAAAAAGCTATAGCTATAGTAACTACTATATAAACTTCTTAAGAAGCTTAATCTTTATACTTAAAATTACTATATATAACTTAATAAGCTTTAAACTAAGTAATAATATTATTAATAATAGTCTTAATATTAAAAACCTATTAACTAAAAAAGACTTTAATATTATAAAGAGAGTAAATAAGTTTATAAACCTCTTTTATAATAAACTATTAGATCTCTTACTTATAAGCTTCTTTTTAGTTAAACTAGTGATATACGTCATATAAGGTAATATAGTTATAGTAATATATATATTAAGAAGGTTAACTATATTTAAAGCCTTAGGCGCGTTAAACGCCCTAAAAGCTTTAAGGGCTTTTACTGCGTTTAATATACTAAACGCGTTAATTATATTAAGCGTAGTTAGGGCGCTTATCGCGCTAAAGGTAGTGAACGCCTTCACTATATTATATATTAATTACTATAAATAAAAGGAAAGAATATTATCTATAATAATAAGTATAATTTCTATTTATACCTTATTATAGCTAATATAACTATATATAACTTAAACCTTATTTCTATACGCTCTATTCTATAATCTTATTTTTATTAATATAACTTATAGTTAACTCCCTATCTACTTATTTAAATATATATATCTTAAAGAAGGTATTCTTAATATTAAATACTATTTAGATAGTATTATACTTATTAAGGGTGAGAATATCTAAAGCCTCTTCTTCTTTATTATTATTAATATGCGTTATATAGGGTAATATAGTTATAGTAATATATATATTAAGAAGGTTAACCTTATTTTATCTTTAGTCTATAATAATATTTACTTAACTATATTATAAGTTACTAAATAGTTAGTGAGAATAATTATAGGTTTATTATAAGATAATTATATTAATAGTTTAGTTTTCTTAACTACTTATACTAGATAGGCTACTTTAAGTTTAGTAGGCTAATACTTTTATTTAGTTATATTAAGCGCTTTACTTATATAGGCGATAAGTAGTATATCTATTTATTTAATAGCGTTATAAGGTTTCTAAATAATATTATTTTTAAGTTAGAAAATTAAAACTAAATATCTATATTCTTTTAAGGAATTAAGTTAGATAAATAACTATTTATTAGAATTATAGTAAAATACTATATTATTATCTATTAAAGCGTTTTTAATATTATTAAAGTTTATAATTTCTTCTTTAGTTAGTATAAAATAAGTATTTTAGTAGAATATTTTTCTAGCTATACTTTTATCTTTACTTTATATATAAGTTTATATTAGTAATAAGGTTTTTTATTCTTATAGTAGTTATATATAATTACTATATTATAATATAATATATTAAAGAAATCCTATAACTTTAATTTAATATTTAAGTTAATAAAGGTTATATAGATATTTTATCTTTATAATAATATTAATATAGTCTTATATATTAAATAGACTAAAGGTGTTAATAGTAAATCCTAATAATTTAATAGATAGATATCTAATAAATAACTTTTAAGTAGATAGTAATAAGCTAATATCTAAAAATAATTTAAAAATAGTATTAAGATACTTTAAGTAGTTTTTAAAGTTAGTTAATATTATTATAATATTATTAATAAAAATATATATAAACTCTTTATAAAGTTATAAAAGTTTATTTATAATATATTAAGTATATACTAGAGAGTTATAAAAACCTATAAGTATAACTTTTAACTACTTTTAGTTTTAATAATTAATAATTATAAAGTGTTCTCTATATTCCTTTTTAATAAAGAACTAATAAAAGAATAATTATATATTAATAACTATAATCTAAACCTTTCTTTTTAAGTATTTAATAATATTTTATTAGAGGGGTATTAGATATATATCTAGAACTATAGCTTTATTTAAAGTATATAAATTAATAACTATTTAGCTTTTATATTTATTATTAATAATATACTATATTATAAATATAAAAGCTCTAAATAGAGTAAGTTTAGATTTTTTTTATTCTATTTAGTCTTAAGTATATAACTTATTAAGAATAATATTTATTAGTTTCTTATTTTCTTTACTTATAGAGTATAAATATTATTTTATATTTATTTTTTACTAACTATTAATAAGTTTAATATATAAGTATTAGTTTTCTAGAAAATTAATTAGACTTTAGTTAATTTAAATTTTAGGATAATATAAGATTACTTCTTTAAAGTGTTATATAGCTTCTTTATTATAATTATAGATATAAACACTTTTATTAGTAATAATAGTAAATAAGCTTTTTAGCTTAGTAATATTTATTTTACTATTTATATTAATAGTTTCTTTATAAATATCTCTCTATTTTAGTATAAGATTATCTTTAGTATTATTTTAAACTATAAGAGATTTATTAGAGTTAGAGGCTAAGAGTTAGCTTTATTTAGTAGCTAACTACTTAAGTAATTAGACTAAAGTAGCTAGTTTTTAATTTATAAAGTAAAAAAATAGAATAATATATTAAGTATTTATTTAGTAATATTAATATAATAGTTTATAAATAATTATAAGTTTATAATTTAATAAAACTATTAGATTTAAATAGTAATAATATTTTAAGTTTTATTCTATATTTAATTTTTAAAAAGTAAGAAGTGTTATTAATAATAGGAATAAATAGTGAAGTACTTATATATATAAATATATATTTTTTTTATTTTAGGTTAAATAGAAGGGATTTTATTTTAATTCTATTAGTATAATAATTTATAAGATTATTTAATTATATAGTAATATTATTATATTAGTAGTAATATATATAGTAAAGGTTTTTATTAGGATTTTAGAATAAATCTATAAAAGTATATAAAGATTACTATAAGATAGAATATAAATATAAAATTTAGAGTTTAGAATATTAATATTATTTAGAATATTAAAGTCTTATTTTATAAATAAATTAATATTAAAGTATAATATTAACTAAGCGTTTATTTATAATTTAGTAGTTATTATATATTTACTTAGTAACTAACTATAAATAAGTATTAAAAAAGTAACTTATATAATAGTTTTTATATTTTCTACTCTTTAAAACTTAAATACTTTAGATTACTTAGTAATAATATAAAATTAATAGAGATAAGCTTTACTAATTATAAATCTATTTATACTAATATTTATATAAATTATAATTAGTAGTTTATTTTAAAAACTTTAGATAATAATTTTAGTATAAATATATTTATAAGATTAAGTATTATTATAATATTAAGGCTTAATAAAACTAATTATAGTAGTATTTAGCTATAATAATAAGAGAGTTTAATATAAAAAGATATTATTAAAATCTAAATATAGTTTTATATTATATAAATAAGTATTATATATATAGATTTTAAAGTTAGTTAATATAGAATTTAAAAATAAAGTAGTATTAAAGAGAGGGTATTTATTATTATAATAAGAGAGATATCTTAATATTTTTAGATTATAATTTTTATTTAGTTAGAATAAAATATTAGTTTAATTTATACTTTTAGCGTTATAATTATTTTTATCTTTATTATTTATACTAATAACTAAATCCTTATTATAAATCTCTAAAGTATTAATAACCTTATAGTACTAAATATAATTATAATTATTATTATAAGATAGGTTATTACTATTAGTATTATTAATCTATTACTTAAGTTTAGAAGTAGTATATATAGAGAGATATCTTAATACTTTTAGATATTAACTATATTAATTATAATAGTTAAGTTAATATCTATATTTAAATTATACTTAAGGCTTCTTAAATTATACTAACTTATTATAAGTTAATAGTAGTTTAACTAAGATATTTATAGTAGTTCTTATATTCTTAGCTAATATTAAACTAAAAACTTTAAACTTTTTTAGTTTTAAATAGTAAAAATAATAACTTAAAAAGGACTTAAGTATTATTTTTAATATTAAATATAAAGATATTATCCCTATATACTTATTTTTAGTAGTTAATAGTAAAAAGTTATATTATAATCCTTTAGTAACTATTCTATACTAACTTAATATTATATTTTATAGGCTAGCTATAAATTTATTATAGTTAGTTAATCTATTAAGCTTTAGAATACTTATAATAAGTTTAATATCTATCTTATTATATATTATAAATAATATCTTTATTTTAAACTCTTCTATATTATAATAAAATTAAGCTATTTTAATTATTTAGTAGTAAATATTATAATAATTATAAATATCTCTTAAAGTATATTATTCTTTAGATAATTATATTTTAATAAGTTTATATAGAAAGTAAAATCTTTTAAATAATAATTCTTTCTATTATTTAATTCTAATTTAAAGGTCTCTTAAAGCTAACTTTTCTTTAATTATTAAGTTAGTATAATACTAATTTAATATATAGTAAAATAATATCTAATAGAAGTTTAAAATTATTATAGCTAAGTTATTATTATTAGATTTAATATAGCTATTAATAATATTAATAAAGTAATATATATTTTAGTAAACTATTTTAAAACTTCTATTAATATAGATATTATTAACTTTATTATTATATAGAGATAGATTAAATAATTTAATTATATCTATTTTAAATTATAATAATAAATATTTTATATTATTTATAAGAGAATTAAATAAAATATAAATAATATAATCTCTATCTAAAGTAATAAGTATAAATAGAAAGTTATAGTTAATAGATATTCTATTATTAAACTATTTTAGTTTAATAAACTTCTATTAAGTTTTAAAAAAGTAGTAGTTTATTTAATTTCTATTACTTCCTCTATTACTATAGTTTTTATTTTTATAATTTTTCTTATTATTAGGATTACTTTTATTATTATTATTACTTAGATCTCTTTATAAAATAAAGATTTATTTTATATCTTTAGTTTACTTTTAGATATTATTATTAAATATAAGCTTTTTTCTTTTTAGTATAGTTAATAAAATAAATTAAGGTTTAAAATAAATAAACTAAAATTATCTTTAACTATAATAACTCTATATATTATTAAATTTTAGTATACTACTTTAGCTTTAGCTAAAAAGAAGTTTAGTTATATAATAGATAGTATTTATTATTATAATAATTAATTATTCTAATAATATAATTAAAGTCTTAGTAGTTAAGTTAAGTATTAATAATTAATTACTTAGTATTTCTAACTTTAGAAGTAAGGATCTTAAAGTATTTAAAAATCTTTATTTAAAGTTAATATATTCCTCTAAAATTAATAAAACTACTATTAGTTCTTAATTTTAAAATAAAATATTAACTAAACGTTAAAGTTTTAAGCTTTTTAGTTTCTCTATATAGCTAGTATTTAAAGTTTTATAACTTTCTATTTTTTTATTATTACTAAAAAGTAAAGTGAGGTTAAGTTCTTATTTTAAAACGTTTTTAATCTTAATATATTTTATATAATATAATATATTAAAATAATATTATTATTTAACTAAGTTAATAAATATATTAAGATTATCTCTCTAAGTCTTTAATACTTAACTTTTAAGTTTTATAATATTAATATAAGCTTCTCTTTTTAAGTTTATAGTTTAAATTTATCTATAGTAATTTATTATATAATATTTAAATCTTTTATAAGCTATAACTAAAATTATAGCTTATATATTAAAGTTAAGTAGTAAATATTTAGTTAAAATAAGTATTCTATAAAACTTCTCTAAGTAGTTTTTATAAATAACTTAAAAGTTAGTAATTATTATATAGCTAATAAACTTAAGTAATTTAGCTTTAAGGTTTTCTATTACTTTAAGATTAGTTAATATTATCTAAAGTATAATAATAAGGTTTTATATCTCTTTAGGATATTCTTAGTTAGAAGAAAAGTTTAATATAATATTATTATTATTTAAACTTTATAGGATTAGCTATATACTAAAACTTATTTATTAAACTTAATAAAGTTAACTATTAATATAAAGTTAGCTATTTTCTTTAATTTAAAAGAGGTAAGTAACTATTAAAGTTATACTACTAATTAATATATATTATATAAAGTAATATAGTTATAGTAATATATATATTAAGAAAGTTAATAACATTTAAAGCTTTAAGCGTATTAAATACTTTAAAGGCTTTAAGGGCTTTTACTACGTTTAACGCGCTAAATATATTAATTATGTTAAGTATAGTTAGGGCGCTTATTACGCTAAAGGTAGTGAACGCCTTCACTACGTTATATATTAATTATCTTTAATAGTAATAGTATTATAGGGAAAGTTAGTAATACTAATATTATAAGTATTAGTTAGTTTATAATTATTAATAAATACTTTAAAATAAGTAGCTTTAATATTAATAGTAATTTTAGGGAAATATTTAATTATAAAGTCTTTAATTACTATAATAGAGGTAATAAAGTTAGTAACTTTAGTATAAAATATATTTAAGTCTATACTTTTATAGTACTATATAAATAGTATAACTTTAGCTTTATTACTATTAATATTAATAATACTATAAGCTACTTTTAAGTTAGTATTTAATACTTTAACTATATTTATAATTAAATACTTAATAATATAAATAGCTAAAAACTTAACTTTTAATATAATTTTTATTATAAACTAAAGGTTAATAGAGCTAAATATAATATTAATCTTAATATAATTCTTAATAAATACTTTAAGTGTTTTAATAAATATATAAGGACTAAATATAATATAAGTATTATAAAGAAGTATATATATCTTATTAGTAGTATAAGGAATAAGGTTATTAATAGTAATAATAGTAATATTATATTAGTACTTATAGAATATCTCTTAGTTATTAATAGTAATATTAAGCGCCTTAGCTAATTAATAGTAACTACTAGCTTTAAACGTAGTATTAAGGTTTAAGATAATAGCGTTTATAAATATATTAAATATCTAGCTTATTTTAAATGTAGTAGGTATCTAAGTATTATTAATATTTATAATAATAATAACCTTTTTAGAAAGTATAGTAATAAAGAGGTTATTAAAGTTAGTAATAGATATAATATATTTATATTTAAAGAAAGTATTAAAGTTTATATAACTAAACGTTAAGTTAACTATAAGCTTAAGTATAGATATTTTTATTACTTTATTCTTAGTATTAATAATATTAATAAACTTAGTAATATTTATATTAACTTAGTTAAAGTTATTAGTATTATTAGATATTATTAAGGCGTAAAGCTTATTATAAACTTTATAAAGGCTTTTAAGTAAAGTAGTAATAATATTAATATATTTATTATATATCTCTAAGGTTTTAGCTATAAATATAGAGGGTATAATATTAGCTATTTTAACTTTATTAGTATTCTTTATAATAATAATAAGCTTTATAACACTAATAACCTTAGTATTAATAGGTTTAATTATATTAGTATTAATAAAAATATTAATAAACTTAATATTAGTATTATTATTATTATCTAACTTATTACTTTTAATATTAGAGAGGTTACTATTAGTAATATTACTATAGTTTTTAATATTAATAAGTTTTATAAAGAAAGGATAGTATTAAGAATCTTAAGAAGTAGAGTTAATAATATATTACTTATAAGGGGAGATAACTAAAAGGAATCTTTAGTAGAACTTACTTAGTTTAATAAGCTTAAAATAATTAATATTTATTATATTAATATTTATATAGATAATAAATAAATACTATAAGATATTCCTATTATAACTATAGTAATCTTACTTAAAGTTAATAATATATTAGAAAGTAATAAAGTTATAAATATAGTAAGTAAGTTTAATATAATCCTCCTCTTTAATATTAAGTATATAGTAATATATAAAATTAAGAGTATAAAGAAAGTAAGGTTAGTTATTTTTTATATAATAACTATTTAGCTAATATTAAACTTTAGGTATAAATATATTTTAATAATAATATACTTTAAATAAAATAGAGGTATTAGCTATATAGCTAATATTAAAAGTATTAAGAGGTATTAATAATAATAATTATAATAAATAGAATACAAATAATAATAATATTAATAACTAAAAACTATATAATATAAATATAAAATATAAAAATATTATATATATAAGAGAGAAGGATATTAATATTATATTAAGAGGGATAGTAATAATAAATATAATAGTTACTTAGTAATATATTTATTTTTTTTATATAAATAACTAGTTATTTTAATTTTTATTATTAATTAATAGTTTAAAATAAGAAATAACTTTTAAGTAAGGATAGTAGTTAAAGTTATAAAAGTTCTTATTTATATTTATTATAGTAAGAGTAAATATATTAAGTTATATATAGCTTTAAAGTAAGTATAAATAACTTATTATTAACTAATAATAGATATCTTATACTATATCTTATAGCTATAAAGATTAAATAATATACTTTAAATAATAAGTATTTTATTTTAAATTAGTATTTTATTAATTAAGTTTTTAATTTAGATTCTTTTTTAGTTTTCCTCTCTTATATATTAGTTATTTAGGTTTTTCTTTAGGTTTAAAGAATTATTCTTTTAAACTAATAATTAGTTTTTAAGTTTAAGCTTATTAATATAGTTATTTTATTTTATATTTATATTCTTTAAAAATAGAAATAAGTTTATTTATATTTATTATATCTTTATCTATTTAGATAGTATAAATAAGTAGATATTCTTTCTACTTAATTAAGTATTAAACTTTTCTTTAAGTAGTTATTTACTTTTTAAGAATATTTTTAACTTTAAAATATTTATATAATTTAAATTAATATATATCTTTATCTTTTTATATATTAATAAAGCTATAATAATTATTTTACTAATTAAAAAAGTTAGTACTAAATATTAATATTATTATAAGTTAAGTTATTAATATTATTAGATATATATTTATATTTAGTAGAATATCTAAATAATAAACTAATTTACTAATTTAATTAATAACTTTAAAAGGGATATATTAATAGCTATATTTTAATATTAAGTATCCTAATAGAAAATATCTTAATTTTATCTTAAAGTATATTTAATCTCTTAGTTTAAATATAATAAAATAATATTTTTTATTATAATATTTCTTTATATAAAGCTAAGCTATAATAATTAAGATTTTTACTTCTTCTTAAAATATTTTATAGTTAAGTTTTAAATTTAAATCTCTTAAGATATCTAAAATATTATTTATATTTATATTATAAAGAATTTAATTTAATAAATAACTAATTACTTAAGAATAAATATTATTTAGATTATACTAGAGATTAAAAAGTAATTTATTTTAATTACTATTTATAATATTTAAAAAATACTTAATAGTTAGTTTAATAGTTTAGTTTTTTTTTTTTAATATTTTATTAATCTATAGATAATATATAATTAAAAACTTTAGTTTAATATTAAGTTTAGTCTAAAGTAATATTTAGAATTTTAATAAGAATTTATAATTATAGTTTAAAATAATTACTTTAAGAATTCCTTAGTTTTTATATTAAAATTCTTAAAAAAGTAAATATTCTTAGATTTTAATAATATATATTAAGTATTTTAAAATAAGTAATATTACTTTTAAGAATTTATTATTAACTATAAGGATAATATTAAGTAATAAGAAGTTTTCCTATTTATAACTAAAATATCTTAATAGTATTTTAAGAAAACTAATAATAAAGTTTATTATAATAGTATAGAATAAAATAAATAATATTAAAATTAGTTATATAGTTTTTAATAATAGTTAATAATTAGTATTAAGTATTTTATAATAAAAATAGTTTTAAATATATACTTTTATTTAGTAATATAACTTTTAAATATAAAAGTTATTATTTAATACTTTTTATATTTATTACTCTCTAAAATAATAATAATTATTATAAGCTTTTTTAATTAATAGTATTATTATTTCCTTTAGTATATAAAGTTATTACTTAAAGTTATAGTAATTAATATAATAAAAGAAGCTATTATATATAATAAAGTTAAACTTAATATTATTTTACTAGTTAATTAATATATTATATATTTTCTTCTATAATTTTAATTTTTTATATATTTAGATAAGTTTAGTTTTAAAATTATTATCTAATAAAGCTTTAGTTATAAAATTAACTCCTATTAATATATTATCTTATATTTTATTAAGTTTACTAATATTTTTTATTAATACTTTAGTAATTAGTAAATATAATAAAGCATTTATTATAATATTAAATATTCTTAAGATATAGTAGTATATTAATAAGAATTAGCTAAAATATTTAGATAATAGAGTAAGATATAAGTTTAACTTTATTTTATTTTTAGTTTATAATAATATTTATTTAACTATATTATAAATTACTAAATAGTTAGTAAGAATAATTATAAGTTTATTATAAGATAATTATATTAATAGTTTAGTTTTTTTAACTACTTATATTAGATAAGCTATTTTAAATTTAATAAGCTAATACTTTTATTTAGTTATATTAAGCGCTTTATTTATATAAGTAATAAGTAATATATCTATTTATTTAATAGTATTATAAGGTTTCTAAATAATACTATCTTTAAATTAGAAAATTAAAGCTAAATATCTATATTTTTTTAAAGAATTAAGTTAGATAAATAACTATTTATTAAAATTATAGTAAAATATTATATTATTATTTATTAAGGTGTTTTTAATATTATTAAAGCTTATAATTTCTTTTTTAGTTAATATAAAATAAGTGTTTTAATAGAATATTTTTCTAGTTATACTTTTATTTTTACTTTATATATAAACTTATATTAATAATAAGGTTTTTTATTCTTATAATAGTTATATATAATTATTATATTATAATATAATATATTAAAAAAATCTTATAACTTTAATCTAATATTTAAATTAATAAAAGTTATATAGATATTTTATCTTTATAATAGTATTAATATAGTTTTATATATTAGATAGACTAAAGGTATTAATAGTAAATCTTAATAATTTAATAAATAAATATTTAATAAATAACTTTTAAATAAATAGTAATAAGCTAATATCTAAAAATAATTTAAAAATAATATTAAAATACTTTAGGTAGTTTTTAAAGTTAGTTAATATTATTATAATATTATTAATAAAAATATATATAAACTCCTTATAAAGCTATAAAAGTTTATCTATAATATATTAAGTATATATTAAAGAGTTATAAAAACTTATAAATATAACTTTTAATTACTTTTAGCTTTAATAATTAATAATTATAAAGTATTTTTTATATTCCTTTTTAATAAAGAAATAATAAAAAAATAATTATATATTAATAACTATAATTTAAGTTTTTCTTTTTAAGTATTTAATAATATCTTACTAGAGGGGTATTAGATATATATTTAGAATTATAGCTTTATTTAAAATATATAAATTAATAACTATTTAACTTTTATATTTACTATTAATAATATACTATATTATAAATATAAGAACTTTAAATAGAGTAAATTTAGATTTCTTTTATTCTATTTAGTTTTAAGTATATAACTTATTAAGAATAGTATTTATTAGTTTTTTATTTTCTTTATTTATAAAGTATAAATATTATCTTATATTTATTTTTTATTAATTATTAATAAGTTTAATATATAAGTATTAGTTTTCTAAAAAATTAATTAGACTTTAGTTAATTTAAACTTTAAAATAATATAAAATTACTTTTTTAAAGTATTATATAGTTTTTTTATTATAATTATAAATATAAATACCTTTATTAGTAATAATAATAAGTAAGCTTTTTAGCTTAATAATATTTATCTTATTATTTATATTAATAGTTCTTTTATAAATATCTCTTTATTTTAGTATAAAATTATCTTTAGTATTACTTTAAGTTATAAGAGATTTATTAAAATTAAAAGCTAAAAATTAGCTTTATTTAGTAGCTAACTACTTAAATAATTAAACTAAAGTAGTTAGTTTTTAATTTATAAAATAAAAAATAGAATAATATATTAAGTATTTATTTAGTAATATTAATATAATAACTTATAAATAATTATAAGTTTATAGTTTAATAAAACTATTAGATTTAAATAGTAATAATATTTTAAGTTTTATTCTATATTTAATTTTTAAAAAGTAAAAAATATTATTAATAATAAGAATAAATAGTAAAATATCTATATATATAAATATATACTTTTCTTATTTTAAACTAAATAAAAAAGATTTTATTTTAATCTTATTAATATAATAATTTATAAGATTACTTAATTATATAGTAGTATTATTATATTAATAGTAGTATATATAGTAAAGGTTTTTATTAAAACTTTAGAATAAATCTATAAAAGTATATAAAAATTACTATAAAATAAAATATAAATATAAAATTTAAAGTTTAAAATATTAATATTATTTAGAATATTAAAGTTTTACTTTATAAATAAACTAATATTAAAGTATAATACTAATTAAATACTTATTTATAGTTTAGTAGTTATTATATATCTACTTAGTAACTAACTATAAATAAGTATTAAAAAAGTAACTTATATAATAATTTTTATATTTCTTACTCTTTAAAACTTAAATATTTTAAGTTATTTAGTAATAATATAAAATTAATAGAGATAAGCTTTACTAATTATAAACCTATCTATACTAATATCTATATAAATTATAATTAATAGTTTATTTTAAAAATTTTAGATAATAATCTTAATATAAATATATTTATAAAATTAAATATTATTATAATATTAAAGCTTAATAAGACTAACTATAGTAATATTTAGCTATAGTAATAAGAGAGTTTAATATAAAAAGATATTATTAAAATCTAAATATAGCTTTATATTATATAAATAAGTATTATATATATAGATTTTAATATTAGTTAATATAGAATTTAAAAATAAAGTAGTATTAAAGAGAAGGTATTTATTATTATAATAAGAGAGATATCTTAATATCTTTAGAGTATAATTTTTATTTAGTTAGAATAAAATATTAGTTTAATTTATATTTTTAACGTTATAATTATTTTTATCTTTATTATCTATATTAATAACTAAATCTTTATTATAAGCTTTTAAAATATTAGTAGCTTTATAGTATTAAATATAATTATAATTATTATTATAGAATAAGTTATTACTATTAGTATTATTAATTTATTACTTAAGTTTAGAAGTAATATATATAGAGAGATATCCTAATACTTTTAGATATTAACTATATTAATTATAATAATTAAGTTAATATTTATATTTAAATTATATTTAAAGTTTTTTAAGTTATACTAACTTATTATAGGTTAATAGTAGTTTAATTAAGATATTTATAGTAGTTTTTATATTTTTAGCTAATATTAAACTAAAAATTTTAGACTTTTTTAGTTTTAAATAATAAAGATAATAGCTTAAAGAGGATTTAAGTATTATTCTTAATATTAAATATAAAGATATTATCTTTATATACTTACTTTTAATAGTTAATAATAAAAAGTTATATTATAATTTTTTAGTAATTATTTTATATTAGTTTAGTATTATACTTTATAAACTAATTATAAATTTATTATAATTAGTTAATCTATTAAGCTTTAAAATACTTATAATAAGTTTAATATTTATTTTATTATATATTATAGATAATATTTTTATTTTAAACTTTTCTATATTATAATAAAGTTAAGCTACTTTAGTTATTTAGTAGTAAATATTATAATAATTATAAATATCTCTTAAAGTATATTATTTTTTAAATAACTATATTTTAGTAAGTTTATATAAAAAGTAAAATCTTTTAAATAATAATTCCTTTTATTATTTAATTTTAACTTAAAAATCTCTTAAAACTAATTTTTTTTTAATTATTAAGTTAGTATAATATTAATCTAATATATAGTAAAATAATATTTAATAGAAGTTTAAAGCTACTATAGCTAAGTTATTATTATTAAATTTAATATAGCTATTAATAATATTAATAAAGTAATATATATTTTAGTAAACTATTTTAAAACTTCTATTAATATAGATATTATTAACTTTATTATTATATAGAAGTAAATTAAATAATCTAATTATATCTATTTTAAATTATAATAGTAAATATTTTATATTATTTATAGAAAAACTAAATAAAATATAAATAATATAGTTTCTATTTAAAATAATAAGTATAAATAGAAAATTATAGTTAATAGATATTCTATTATTAAACTATTTTAATTTAATAAACTTCTATTAAACTTTAGAAAAGTAGTAATTTATTTAATTTCTATTACTTCTTTTATTATTATAGTTTTTATTTTTATAGTTTTTCTTATTATTAAAATTACTTTTATTATTATTATTACTTAGATCTCTTTATAAAGTAGAGATTTATTTTATATTTTTAGTTTATTCTTAGATATTATTATTAAATATAAGCTTTTTTCTTTTTAGTATAGTTAATAAAATAAACTAAAGTTTAAGATAAATAAACTAAAATTATTTTTAATTATAATAATTTTATATATTATTAGATTTTAATATATTATTTTAGTTTTAGCTAAAAAGAAGTTTAGTTATATAATAAATAGTATCTATTATTATAATAGTTAATTATTTTAATAATATAATTAAAATCTTAGTAATTAAGTTAGATATTAATAATTAATTATTTAGTATTTTTAATTTTAGAAATAGAGATCTTAAAATACTTAAGAATCTTTATCTAAAGTTAATATATTCCTCTAAAATTAATAAAATTACTATTAGTTCTTAATTTTAAAATAAAATATTAACTAAATATTAAAGTTTTAAGTTTTTTAGTTTCTCTATATAGCTAATATTTAAAGTTTTATAACTTTTTATTTTTTTATTATTATTAAAAAATAAAATAAAGTTAGGTTTTTATTTTAAAATATTCTTAATCTTAATATATCTTATATAATATAGCGCATTAAAATAATATTATTATTTAACTAAGTTAGTAAATATATTAAGATTATCTCTCTAAGTTTTTAATATTTAACTTTTAAGTTTTATAGTATTAATATAAGTTTCTTTTTTTAAATTTATAGTTTAAATTTATCTATAGTAGTTTATTATATAGTGTTTAAATCCTTTATAAGTTATAGCTAAAATTATAACTTATATATTAAAGTTAAATAGTAAATATTTAGTTAAAATAAGTATTCTATAAAATTTCTCTAAATAGTTTTTATAAATAGCTTAGAAGTTAGTAATTATTATATAGCTAATAAGTTTAAGTAATTTAACTTTAAAATTTTCTACTACTTTAAGATTAGTTAATATTATTTAAAATATAATAATAAAGTTTTATATCTCTTTAAAATATTCTTAATTAGAAGAAGAGTTTAATATAATATTATTATTATTTAAGTTTTATAAGATTAGCTATATATTAGAACTTATTTATTAAACTTAATAAAGTTAATTATTAATATAAAGTTAACTATTTTCTTTAATTTAAGGGAAATAAATAATTATTAAAGTTATACTACTAATTAATATATATTATATAAAGTAATATAGTTATAGTAATATATATATTAAAAAAGTTAACTACGTTTAAAGCTTTAGGCGTATTAAACGCCTTAAAGGCCTTAAAGGCCTTTACTACGTTTAACGCGCTAAACGCATTAATTATATTAAGCGTAGTTAGGGCGCCTATCGTACTAAAGGTAGTAAACGCCTTTACTATATTATATATTAACTAGTAAAAGTTATCTTTAGTTTACTTAAAGGTTTTTAGAATATTATAGCTTTATAGAAACGCTCTAGAGATAGTAATAGCTATAAAGATATTAAGAGAGTATTTAAGCGTATTATTATATACTTAAATATTAATAGTAATATATACCTTTTTATTATAGCTATAGATACTAAAAAGCTATTTATAGTAACTAAAAAGCTTAAGGTTACCTTAATAAGGTCTAAAAGATATAGTTTTATTATTTTATAAAGCCTTAATAGCTTTATCTCTATAAATTTACTATCTATAAATAAGGTTAATACTATTAAGTTCTTAGTTAATAATATTATAAAAAGACTTATTAGAGTTATTATTACTATTATAATACTTATTAGCTTTCTTATTATAATTTATAGTAACTATATTATCCTCTAAAAAGGATTATAAAGTTAAATAAAATATAATTTTATTTAGAAGTAGAGTTATTAAGTTTAATCCTTTTATAGCTATATTAAAAGTATTATTACTAATATTTAAAGATATTAATATTATATTAGAGATCTCTAGAGACTTCTTAGGAGAGTTAAAAGTATTTATAGTTATATTATATTAGATCTAAAGATTTAGTTTATTAAATAGTATATTATACTCTATATTATTAGTAATTAATATATTATATATAAAATAAAGAATAATATTTATTAAGCTTTTATAGAAGTAAATATTATAATAATAAATAACTTTCTTCTTCTCTAGAATATAGATATAATAAATATAGCTATAGAGAGATATATAACTAATAAGATATCTTTTTATAGTATAAGTTTCTATCTTTTTAGAATAAAGAGGATAGTTAATACTTTTCTTATAAATATAAGTAGTATAACTAAAAGTATAAAGATATTTAATATAAAGTAGTTTATAATTAGTAGTAAAGTTAAGTTTATAAGCTATAATCTTATAAAACCTTATCTTATTTTTAGTATCTTAAGATAAAAAGTTAAATACCTAAATAGTTAAATTAAATAAGTAATCTTAAAGCTCTTTAGGTAAGTTAGTATTAATTAACTATATATAAACTACTTTAATAATAATCTTTTTTATATACTTAATAGAGCTATTTATAAAAGAGGTATTAGTAATAATAAAGTTAATATATATATTAGTAAAATAGAAATTATATAGAACTTTTTTAAACTTTACTATATTATTATAAACTTAAGTCTTAATATTAAAGCTAGTTATATTAATAAAAATATTATAGAAGTTCTTAATAATATTATATATAACTTTATAATAATAATTAAGTATAAGAATAAGCTAATAATAACTATTATACTTATTAAGAAAATATAAAATATAATACTTATTAATTATTAATAAAAGCTTAACTTTAATAAAGTTAAGATATATCTTTTCTCTAATTTAAATAAGAAATAAGAGAGAATTATAGCTAATAATCTCTATTAATTTAGCTAGATAATATACTTTATAATAGAAGTTCTCTATCTCCTTTTTACTAAATATAATACCTATATAATAGTAAGCTTTAATAACTTTAAATAGATAAATATATATTAAATAATAATATATTATCTTAAGAGTTAGCTTAAAGTTATAATAAATATTAATAAGAGTAATAATAGTATTAATAAGTATATTAAAAGTTATATAGGTCTAAAGAACTATAATATCTATAATCTATTTAATCTTACTAATAAAGTAAATATTATTTATATATATAAAGCTATTAAACTTATAGTTATAGTTAATATTAGCTTTATAAAGTTTACTAAAGCTAAATAAATTAGTAGAACTTAATAAGTTATACTTAATATTATTAATAGTTTAGTTAATTATCTTAAATAAGTTAAGAAGATTATAAGTCTAAAAAAATATAATATTAATACTAAAAGGATAAATATTATCTCTATTAGTAACTATAAAAAGAAGTAAGTTATTATAAAGAGTATACTTTATAAAATACTCTATATTATAAAAGAGATAACTAAAATATCTAAAGTTAATAATAATATTATTATAATAAATTATATAGCTATTAATAGTAGTATAAATTAAAAGGTTAATAATATAGTAATCTTATATAATAATATTAATAAAAGCTAAACTACTAAGAATATTAAATAAGCTTTTTATAAAGATAGAGGTATTTAAAATAATATTAATACTATCTCCTTAATAATCTTTATTATACTTATACTTATTAGCCCTCTTAAAAAAGTTTACTCTATTCTTATAAGTTAATAAGATTAACTTTAGATAAGCTATTTAATACTTCTTAGATAGATAGCTTATATTATAGTAAATATAAGAAGTTTTATTCTTATTATTTAATATATTATTACTATTATTATTAGTATAAAGGATATATAAGTTTAATAACTAAAGTTAAAATCTATCTTTATAAAGTAATAAACCTATTTTCTATTCTTTATCTTAAATAAAGATATAAATAATCTTAATAATATTAGTTTATATAAGCTTCTTATTATTATTAATATAATACTTATAAATATTTAGTAAGTAGGTTTTAAAGTAGTTTAAGAGTAGTATAGTTTATAGATAGTTAGAAAAGTTATTAATAAGGTTAGTAATATAAGTCTAAAGGTATTAGATATACTTAAAAATATTATAAAAAGTTTTATAGTTTTAAGTAAAGCTTTTAGTAAACTTATTAATAAGAGCGTTAATAATATTTTTAGAAACCTTAAGAATATATTTCTTAAGTATTTTTATAAATATAAAGAGATTACTATTATTTTTTTATTTTATATTAAGTAATTTATTAATAAAAGTATTATATAAACTAATAAGTAATATAAAAGTAATATTATATTTTTTAGCTTATATCTCCTTAGTATTATTACTATTAAGTTTAAAGATATCCTTATTAATATACTTCTTAATATAGTTTAATTAGAAAGTAGTATTAATAAAAATTAACTATAACTACTAATTAAATTCACTTTTAAGTTAAAGAATACTAAATAAGAAGGTCTTAATATTATTACCTATATTATTAGTTATTTAGAGAGATATAAGTAGAGTAGTAAAAAAGTAAGAGAGGGGAAGATATTATTAACTTAATATATTAAAGAGAGTTATAGAGAGTAAAATAATATTACTATCTAATATATTACTTAGTAAAGTGAATTTTTATATAAATAGTAGTAGTCTAATATATTAAGAGTAATTAGAAGTTATATTACTATTTACTTATTAAATTAAACTATATAAATATATAGATAACTATAAAAATAAGGAAAAATTTATAATAATATTAAAAGTAAAGAAAATGTTTAATCTAAAGCTATAGATATTAGTAATCTAAGTATTAAGCTTATAACTTATAGTAGTATAAGCGTAAATAAGTAGTAATAAGAGTAATATATATAATAAGAACTAACTAAGTGGGCTACCTAGCTAGGAGGCTAGAAGAAGGCTCTAGGGGGCCCTAGGCCGCATAAGCCACCTGGGGCACCTGTGGGCAGGTGCCGCCACAAAAGGTCCAACGGATTGTAATGGAACACGAAACACGCAAATTTTCCTAGGTTTAAATAGCGGCTAGTATGACGATGATCGAGCAGGAAAGCAATAGTAGGCTGCGAGGTACCTTGGCACTGCCTCTTTAAGCTCGACGGTATACTGAGACGCTGGTAGCGCTGACTATGTGCCCACTCATCTGCATCAGGCCCCTGCGATGTTCGATCTTCAAAGAAGCTAGCTAATGCTTTAGGCTATGTAGCAAGACAAATAGGATATTGGTGTAGAGTTTAAGTAGATGCCGTCCTCGTTGCTTGTCTGGCATGACGAGGCGTATCAAATATACGTAATTCGGAGCTGGTTTCATCTTCCGTTGACTACCACGGTTGAAAATGTCTTCCAGCTTGGAGATCGCACTCGACAACCTCAAAAGAGCTGGACTAGGCGACGCTGTTTACACTCCCGACCAAGACGCCTACCAGACTCGGAATGCCTCATACTGGGCGCAGAGTGCCCAACTGAAGCCTTGGGCAATCGTACAGCCGAGGAACGCCGAGGAGGTTTCCAAGACTGTCCAGGCTCTTGTCGCGACACCAGAGTGCAACTTTGCGGTGCGAAGCGGGGGCCATACGGTCTGGCCAGGTGCCAGTAACATCCAGGACGGCATAACTATCGACCTTGGTCTGATGGCAAAGACAACGTACAACCACGAAACGGAACTTGCTTCACTGCTTCCTGGAGGAAGGTGGACGGATGTGTACCATGAGGTTGAGAAACGTAAGAACAAATGGAACTCCACTCAACTTGATCTTTGCTGATTAGAGCAAACACGCAGATGGAAGGATGGTTGCTGGTGGCCGCGAAAACGCGGTCGGCATTGGCGGTCTTACAACGGGTGGCGGCAAAACATTCTACACCTGTCGAGTCGGATTCGCATGTGGTGAGTGGCATGGACCCCGCCCGGAATCGGAATGAGTGTTGACCTGAACCAACAGACCAGGTCGTCAACTACGAAGTCGTCCTTGCTGACGGTAGCATCGTACAGGCAAACAGCCAGGAGCACTCCGACCTCTTCAGAGTCCTCAAAGGCGGCGGCAACAACTTTGGGATCGTGACCCGGTTCGACATGGAGACGTTCCCCTCAAAGGATATATGGGACGTGGAGCTTGTACATGCCAAAGAGTCGGCCCCAGAAGTCGTGCACGCGCTGACCGACTTTATTGGCAACCTCGAGGCTCACCCGGATGCTCATGTCCTGGCAATGTGGATGTACCTGCCAAAGGCCGATGACCACTTCATCGAGAACCTATTGATGAGCCTGGACGGCGAGCAGGAGGCCAAATCCTTGAGCAAGTTTCTGGCTATACCTGGGCAGGTCAAATCCAAGACGACCACGATTGCGACCAAGATGGATACTTTCGCGTTGCCAAAAGCTAGAGAGTAAGTTTGCCCTCATTCTCTCTGCAACGGTTGATTAAATTGGCACGTCAGGCATACTTGGTTCACCACAACCTTCAAGAACGACCCGCGAATCAGTCAAAAGGCGGCTGACGTCTTTGAGAGCCTCGTCAAGATGATGAAGGGCCAAGTCTCAGACCACGACTTCGCTTTCCAGATGGTTCTGCAGCCGCTCCCCGTATCATTCGGCAAACACTCGGCGGTTCGTGGGGGCAACATGTTCGGGCTCGAGCACATCAAGGATGACTGCGTGCTGCTGGTATGGACCGTGGAAGTGGCAACGCCGGAACTGCGGACGACTGTCGCGTTCCCGGCCCTCAAGGGAGCCATTGACGAAATCGAGGCTTACGCCAAGTCAGTCAACGGCGACGTCAAGTTCCGCTACCTGAACTACTGCGACGCCTCGCAAGACCCGCTGGGCAGTTACGGCGAGGAGAACGTCCGCAAGATGCGCGAGGCTGCAGAAAAGTACGATCCAGCGGGTGTTTTCCAAATAAGAGTGCCCGGTGGCTTCAAGATCTCAAAGGCGAACGTGGCATGAGGCCCAGATGAGGGCTGTTGTAACTCAGACCCATCGTCGCGTCGATGCTGTCGGCCTGCATGCGCTTTTGCGTGACCGAGAACCACTCGTGCTCCGGTTGCTCCAGAATGGTCATTCGTATCTGCCTCTCAGGACGGGAAGTTGCATGCGATGCGTTGATGCGTGTCGACGCCCTGCCGTCAGAGCCTGCTGATGGTGTTGTGAGAGTGTGAGACAGAGACGCATGAGAGGACCGTGGTTGCCCCGCGTTGGCCCCGCATCGAAAGGGGATGCCGTAGTTAATCACGTGATTATGCATGGTACTTCGTTAATGGTCCAAGCAGTGTCCACGTTCAGCTGCATGCATGTCACCCTCCCGAGGCACATTTCAAGGCGGACTCCCGCTTCACATCTCCATGAGCACAAGCATCAGCAAACTCAAGTGATTTTGACTCAGGCTCATCGTAGCCTGCTGCGGACGCCTGGAGCCTGCCTGGAGCCTGCCTCGAGAATGAGCTCATTGAGGCTGATATCTCCATCGCTGCACTGCAGATGGTGCCGCGATGTCCGAGACAAGACTCTTGCTGAGTGATCTCCGCCGGCCGACGCCTCGTTACCACCTCAAGCGGGTGAGATCTTGATGCTCGTCGTGGGGTCACACGATCCAGACGGGCGGAACCGAGCAATTACATTGGCCTTAATATGACACAGACACAACAATCAGCTTCACAGCAAGCCGTTGCAATTTGGCTGCAGCTAACCCTAGGTCTAGTGGTTTTCCTGAACCACAATGATGCTGGTGAGAGCAAGTCATACCATTCTATGCGGCTTATTGGCCGACGTCCTACTCCAACCAGCGAGAAACACCTAACCATGCAGCTGGCAGCCCAATGGCCAAAATGAGGCTTGCCATATCTCTCTCACTCTCCTTCTCTACACCATTAAATACCCCGCGTTAGGTCGTGATGTCAAGTGCAAGAGTCTGAGGTCTACCGCTCTTCTCTACTCAACCCTCCCTCCCCCGTCAAGCCCCTCGCCATGGCCGAGCTCCCCAGCGGGATGGCACCCTCCCTCAATGTGCCTGGCATTGTGAACCTCGGGTTCCAGCTGGCCAACAAGCTAAACATATACGGCCTGGGGACCAAGTCCCCAGACACAGACGTTCGATACCTTGTCGATGATATCTTCGGCACGGCCTCAACCCTCGCTCAGCTCTGGGAACATCTCAGCACTGACAAACATGATACGTTTTCCGTCTACAAGGACGCCGGCCGCAGAGAAGTCGAAGATCTCGCGGTCCGCTGCGGTAGGACTTATGTTACCATCATCCGCAGCGTCTACAGGGCCAGCTTGGCCGCCAAAGTCGTCGAGGACGTCAACTTTGAGACGATCCGCGTCGAGGACTTGAAGGCCGCCAGGCTCTGCGCCATCAACGCCAATATGAACTGGACCCTGGTTGAAGACGCTTTCGAGACTGCTGCGAAGCAGTTGCAGTGGCTCTTCGCAAGTCTTCTGCTGCACATGCAGGTCTTTGACGTAGCTCGTCTCCAAATCAAGTCAGTATTCCCTCTTAGCGTCTTCAAATGATCATGCTAACGTAGACGCAGAGCTCCCAGAGCCCCAGGTAGCTTCGATGAGGAGCTCGCTTCAAGGGCATTGGCCAGCCGTCTGCTTCAACAGAGGAACAAGAACGTCAAGACTCTCGTAGAGGACTACGAGAAGAAGGCGGACGAGCAAGCCAAGCGCGAAGCTCGAGCAGCCTACAAAGCTGCCAAAGCAGCCGAGGCTGCTGCAGAGGCTGAGGCCGCAAGCGTGTGCTCTGGTGATGACGTCGCATCGTGGAAGTCTGGAGAGACTGCCCAGGTCTCCAGGGCGCCTTCAATCTGCGGCGACAAGGTCGACGGAGAGAAGAAGACCGCTCCTGTTGAGGAATCCTTTGCGCCTCCTCCCCCTCCCCCTCCCGCCTTCATTGAGCCTCCTCAGCCTCCTCCAGTCATGGACTATCCACCACCGCCACCTCCCGAGCCCATCGACATCAAGCTTATGACGCCTAAGCGCCGCTTCCCAGCCAAGGTCTTCAACAGCATGGCCGAGTGGATGCGCGGCCTCTTTGGCCGCGGTCTCCCGCCCCTAGACCACTTGGAGCTAGAAGCAAGCATCATCCACGGTGGATATCAGCTCCATAGCAAGAAGAAGCTGCCAGTGTTAGCCTTCGAGCCGAAGACTCTACTCCGCCAGTTGAAGCGCGTTCTCCGAAAGGTCGGAGACACTCCCGGAGACCAGCTGATCGGTCTTGACGCCCAGTTCCGTCTCGCTGTTCAGAATGCCCCCCAGCGCGCGCAGAACAAGGACGGCCGCGTCAGAAACTTGATCGCCGTCGACACCCGCGGCATGCCCGAGTTCATCGTCGCGTACATGTCGATGGAGCCCGCTCTGGAGCCAATTCACTTGACTGACTCCATTGGCCGTACCATCGTTATGCCGTACGAACAGTGCCGAACTCTGAAGGTAAGCTCCGTCGCCCTTTGTTCGAAAGCAAGTATACTAACATCTCAAAGGGAGCCCGTAACATTATCCACGGCCGCTTCCGCGACATCAACAGAATGTGGCCGATGATCAGCCAGGGCGCCTTCGAGATCGTCAACGAAGACGACGTCGTCGTCACCCCGGCAGCCTGGGAGAACACCGTGAAGCCAGGCGCCGTCCTCACGATGCGCCTCTCGCCCTTCGCAGACAGCTCAGTTGGTCCGGACTCCAAGACCTGGGCAGAGCCGTACATGGGGCCGCCTCCGCCGGGCATGTATCCCCCACCCCCGGGCTTTCGAGCACCACACATGGGTAGTATTCCTCCAGGCTTCCCGCGGCCCGGCGGCGGTTGCATGCCGCCACCAGCCCCGAGATGGCCAAGGGCTCCCAGAGTCATCAACGTTTGCCCTCCTCCCGGCCGTCGTCGCCATGGCTCGCGTGCACCGTCTTCGGTGCTGAGCTGGATGGCCGGCTCCACGAACACCACCGACCGGGAGCTCGAGGAGTGGAAGCTCGGCTTCGAGCTGGACTTTGGCGGCCCGGAGCCGACAAGGGAGAAGGACATGGACGAGCTGACGTGGAATAAGCTCGGCCTGCTCGTGGCGCAGTGGACTTATGCCACGGACACCGAGTTCAACACTGACTCGGGGACTATGCCATGGTACGATGACGCTGCGACGGCACGGTCTTCTAGTTCGGGTTCGTCTTCGTCCTCTTCGGATGAGATTGTGGATGATTGAAGTGGGGTTTGAGACGTGGTTGTCGGGGTTTCTGTATGAATCCGTCTCTGCTTTGCCTCGCGCTGAAGGATGGCACATTCATTTGATTCATTTTACTATTGTTGTACGCTGCCACGATATTGAGAAAGCCTTTAGTTTCTACATAACTCTATAATGTGATCTTTGCCCTTGTCACAGGTGATTGATAGCTGCCCTGCCGCATTGACAGTCATGTCGTCCATGCTGTTGAAAAACTGGCAGATAAGTTTCATCCGCATGTTCATATCGCAGCACCAGGTTAATTTCATAGTGAAATACCAGAAAGTACTGTTTTGGTCGCATCTTAAATTTATCTACGTTATCCTCTGGATAGCGTGTTGCTGTGTGTTAAACTGGGGACAAGTCCTGCCGATTGCAGCGCTGTCCACCTCCACAAGCGCCAAGAAAGAAGGACGCTTTTACAGTCCAATAGCTATTATCCTCGAGCGTCATCAACAAGACGGCATCAATGGAGGATTCCTTTTGCAGGGATTTGATTTGCTGTCTTTCTGAATAATGCAGAGTACGTATCTTCTTGCAGCCTTGCAAAGCCAGATCAATCCGGATCAGCTGTCGGTTTCACAAGCCTCGATGCTCTTGCATAAAATCTGGCGCCCAATTAGATCTTCATACGCCCGTCAGCGGAAAACCATGGACACATCTAGCCCCGACTCATCGCCCATGTGCAGGTGTGCTCTATTCAGCATCTCGCACTTAGTGTCTACTTCTTGTTTTCCCCTACGCCTAACTCCCCATGCTTTTCACTCTTTCAATCATCAGTTTGATGCTTCTGGCGTTCTTTTCATCTGCCACTTGATTTTCGATTGCTCTCAATTCGGCGTTGAAGACAAAATTTCAGTATCGGTGGTTGACACTCAAACGAAAACATCATAATCAAGTTGCTAGTCAAGAACTATTCGATGCGTGTCACACTCCGAAACCTCCTGTTCCAGTTGCAGACGTTCTCTTCCTTCGCCATTCTGTTTATTGCAACGCAAGAGAAGAGGCACGCTTGGGCGTCCACAGTCACGTTAGTGTACGCTTTCTACGCCGTGAAACCGATCCATTCATGTTTCATAACGTTGAGCTTGAACCGATGCTAATGCTGAAAAGCGGCTTGATCCTATGGATATTCCTCTCTTTTGTCTTGCTACTGGAGTTCAGGAGCTACCTGATTGAGTATGTTATGTCATGTCCTCAGCTTCTGTGATGACATGAAAACTTATCAATTTGCAGGCGAGCCCCATGGAGTGTCGTTGCCATTGTCGGGCCAGCTTCCATCTGGACCATCGTGGTCAGTAACAAAGATATCGACTTCTACTATGCAGGGCTGTTTGCCCCTATCTGGATTGCATCCGGCTTGAACCTCCTCGCCGTGTACGACAGCAAGCACCGCCTAGAAGCTCGAGGACAGACTTGGAAGGAAATGATCGATCTCGAGAGCGGGCTTCACCATCTCAGAGGCTCTGACAGCACAACAACGAGACAAGCTTCATTGCTTGCCACTCAGACCGTTCCTTCGTCGACCACTCATGCTTGCCGAATATAAGTCAACACCACGCTGTCACATTCACCATGCAGAGCGCTCCAGTATGGTTTTTGCCTGCCCTCCACACCGTACTCTTGTTCACGAGCAACAAGACAAACTGCGAAGAAAAAAGTTAGAAGGGAAGAAAGGGACTCTGGACGCGCCTACTGTTGATTGTGATGCGTGGAGGTTGAGTCTGAGGGACGTTACAACTTGCATCAATTTTCAATCGTCTGAGCTCGTTCGCTCTATTATCGGGGCTGTTATTATCATCATTCTCATCAGTCTAGACCTATCACAGACCTACAGACAGTGTCAGTACTCACAGGACGCTCTTTGAGCGAAGTCATCCGGGGCTCTTAATGCTGTGACTTGTTCATCGATCATCACGAATTCATGAATGACGCGATGGGAGCTTATATGCGCGAATTATTTCCACGTTCAAACAAGCGATGCTTTCGCCATAGTGTTCTTCGCGACACGAGGAGGCAGGTATGAATGGATTTCAGTAGTCACTTTAAGGCATGCCGCCACTGCCAGCTGGGCTTCTTTATTGAGTCGACCTACCTTACACTTATATCCTCTGACAGCGGCTTGATTATATGGATTATCACTTCCTTCGCTCTTGTTCTGGACTTGAAGAAGGATCTGGTCAAGTAAGTTTGCCCTCCTCAGACATGACAGTCTCCGAGGATTCTAACTACCTACGTCCTAGGACCAGTCTCTGTATGTTCCGCTATTGTTATAACCAAGGAGATCGATTTTTATTATGCAGGACTGTTCAAGCCCGCCTGGATCGGAGCTGGTCTCATCATTTTGGCTGTCTTCGATAGCAGAAAATGCTCCGGACGCCTCGATGTAGCCGGGAAAGGTCGGATCGATCTTGAGAGGGCCATCCATCGTCGGGACTCGCACCGAAATGGAGCTGATGGTGCTTCAGCAAACGGGAAATCTCAACCTCTAACACCAAGACACATCTCATCGAGGTAGTTGTCCCAAACGCCTCTAATGCCACAGGCCGCTGCTGGAACGGACCGAACAACAACAAAGTATTCTGCTAAACTCGACCAGGCTGAGCAAGGCTTCGTTCTGAAATTTAACGCTCCGACGATGAAATCGAAAGCGTGCCTCCAGCGCTGAGTATCATCACCAAATTCTGGGTTGCATCGGACTTTGTTGCATGAGCATCACGACTTCTTTCTGGCATCTCAGCATCCACTCGAAGGTCTATTCAGGGCAGCAGCCACGTTACTTAACCGCCCAAATTCCCCAAAAAGTACACCAGGCAAACAATGCCAGTGAAACGGCAACCACACTTTTCTGGAACTCTTGCGGCATAGAATTCCGGTATCGCCAGAGCATATGCTCAGGTTTATATGTTTAGCATATCCCATGATGGCCGGCCCTCTCACGCATCTTTCATCCCGTGGACTGCTGAAAAGGTTACTAAAACCTTTAAAAATATAACGGCAACCGGGAGTCTTTCCAGCTTGCTTCGAACCTTGGCTGCATACTGTTCTTCGGACGGAAAAAGCCCAACTTTCTCCGTCGGTAGGTTGGTTCATGGCTATGTATGCCAGTTCACACCACAATCTACCTTCAACTCGACGACATCGAGCGACTCATACAGATTCCAACGGATCCCTGGACTTATATTTCTCATGACCGTCAGCGTGCGCGTTGATCTGACGCTCTCTGAACTTGACTTGAGTGGTCTGCGGATAGAACAGCGGTAGTCAGTGCCTCGGTATGGGTTTCGCACACCAGCATGCTCCATGGCCGACAGTCATGTAGGCCAGAGTACGAACAATGGAGCAGATTCAATGGGTCGATTCTCGGTTATGGACCTTCAGACCGCAGTAAAGAGGCTTTCTGATACACTTGACTTTATAAGACGTTAATATAACGCCGTTCTCCGTCAATCTACCATGCATTCACTTCTCTCCCCTTTCTACACGTGTGTCATACAGAGTTACTTCAAGCCGGTTCATTGCCCTGCTCAAAATCTTTAGCCCCGAGTGTCCAAGCACTCCTCTAACAACTGGTTTTCTGTAGCGAACTTCGATGACGAAGAGAAACGTTTCGAACTAGCTTCGATGATGGAAGAGAGGATAGACCGGCTTCATTGGCTGCCCTTACCAACACCCACTCATCAAGTACCTCACGCTTCCAACAAACGTATTCGAGTGGGGATATCTATATGTTACTCACCTGCGTTCACGACATCCACCTTTCGTTGTACTTCTAGAAAGCCGAAGTGGCAGTTGTCTGGACGCTTTGATGGTGTGCTTATTCAGGGGCTGCAGCAGCAGGACAGCCATCGAACAGAGGCTAGTTGAAAACATAAACGCAAGCCAGCTCAAGTGAAGTATCAACCAAAAATAGACTAGTCTGTTCCTGGTCTGCGGGAAAATTTCATTTCCTTGGCCGGACCACGAGCCGATTCAAGCTCCCTGGTGCGTACATCGTGCTCACTAACATTGGCGCCGTCCTCGAATACGGCAGCGAACACGACGTGATCATGCTACCGCCACAGTCCGGAAACCATGTCACACCAGCAGTCTTTATATAGGAAGGCTTTTGTTCTTCCACTAAGCCACTGGTCGAGAGATGGTAGCCTTAGGTCCACCTCGCAACTGCCAAGATACTTTGCCTTTTGACGTCAACCGCGTTCAAACGCATATTGATTCCATCCGTACTGCAGCAAATATTGAGTCAGAAAGTTCTTTTATCAAGATGGAAAAACGCCAGACCCTTTGCCTGAAGATTGTGCTATGCGAGGTTTGCCTTGGGCTGAGGAGTATCACCCACCCGAGTGGTTTACGACAGGTGAACCAAGACATGAAAGATAACAACCTAAACGAACTGTCCAACGTACAGCAGCGCAATTAGAATGAGCATGTTTCATTTTTTGACCGTCTACACGAAAGAAGAGGCTCGGCGCGCAAACGCGACGAACAGCCTGTCAAGTAAATCGCAAACCTGCGACCAGAAAGCGAGACAATAGACCGTACATCTAACATTCAATCGCTATGCGAAACATTATCGACTAAATACAAACTGATCCTGCCAAAACTCGTATCTCATTTCATCCACCTTCGATCGCACCAAGCCATATCCAAATAACACCACACGCAAGTCACACTGCAATAAACAGCCGCCCGCACCACTCCCTTCCATCCCCGATCCAAAATCCCGAAACGCAGCTCAACATATATATCGGCCGTAATGAACATTCGCAATATCAACTCACCCCCGTCCCCGCATACAACGCCTGTGACCTCCCCCTCCGCCGGGCCACCACCAAAGCACCACCGGACCTCCGTCCCGATCCCCGCTCCGGGGCCCCACCCGCCCCACCAATTAACCCGAAAGCCCCGGCCAACACGAACGGGGCGGGGCCGCGGGGCCGC